>CABFOW010001946.1:57064-85801 GCA_902141385.1 Timema californicum
TAAATCGCTTCACTCTTATTTTGCCATTAATCAACTCATGTATTTTTAAGCGTTCTTTATACTTTATAACCCGCCTCGGTGGCGTAGTTGGCTAACGCGCTTGTCGTGATGAGCTCGACCGCTGAGGACGGGGAGATTGAGGTTCGAATCTCGGTCGGGTGAACTGGGGATGGTTTTTCCTAAATGGTTTTCCACTCTCCCTCCACCCAAATGTGGGTTCACTTCCTTTAATTCAACCTTCCAAATTCCGAAGCCATTAGCGTAATTAGTACTTAAAGCGTATAACCCGAACGGGTAGTAAGACGCGGTGCTAAATATTATTATTATTTATACTTTGTAATTTTTCACTTTATAACATTATGAAAAACTTATACGTAACTCATAATATAGGATAGCTAAATAATAATAACAACAATAAAAAAAAGCATTCATAGAAAAATCTAATATTAAACTCATAGTTCCCGAGTGAGAAAATGCTATTTGGTTTATGTATATATAAACCTTTAATTAAAAATAAATTTAAAATGTAAATTCCCCTATTAGAGTAATCAAAATCCTTAACACCCAGTAATAGCTTTATGATATTTACTACTTAGGTTAAAGGAAAAACTTGCCTAAACATAGAAATTCAAATACTTTCGCTAGCATAAACGGGAATCGAACAAGAGTCCCTGCGACTTGTGAGAAACAATTATTGTCTACTTACCTATAGTGATGTTCTTTTGATGAAAGAAGCACGCCGAGTTTTACTAAAACAAAATGGAAGAAAACACGCTTAAGAATGAATGTATATTACTTTTTTTTTTAACTTAAAATGAGATGGGTCATTAAAGTCCTACATTTTTATTAAAATTTCTAAAAAATAAAAATTAAAAGATAAATCTTAGATATCATAAAAATGCAGCTCAATTTTAATACAAAGGTCCCTTTAAAAAAACATTTTTCAGCAGCCAGCACTCTAATCCAAAAATCTGATTAACCCGAACAAAAGGGGAAGATAAAACAAATTTAATTTTAAAACAAAATTTATGATAATATTACATACTAGTGAAAATAAACAATGTATAATTTCACTTTGTTTTGCTTTCAAAAATGATGAAAATACCATATTCTAGGGTATTTACAACAATTATTTATTTGTCATGATCATAAGATCAGTAAGTCTGTTTTGTCGTAATGAAGTGAACCCGTTGGATGACAAAATTCCGCCACCGCCTCGTGAACATCGCATCAGCTGGTGTCGCGACTGCTTCAAGTTGTGTAGGGAGAGGTCGTTTACACTATAGGAAAGATTTTGGTTAATCCGAATAGGTCTTGGTCCCAATTAGTTTGTATTAACGAAACTCTACTGTATTATTATTATTATTACTATTATAAGCACCACGTCTTACTACCCGTTAAGGTTATACGCACTTACGCTAATGTGTAATGTTAGGGTGATTGTGAGATGAAATGGAGTACCTACAGTTTAACGTGGGATCCGATCCACTGCGGAGGCCTGGCACTCCCCACATTCCCAATACTGTATTATTAATATTCATCACAAGTGTCAAGCTGCAAATAACATGACTTGACGTGTGAATGCATGATAGTAGATTGGGTGTTTTTTGTATCTTAAAATTGAACTGTATATAATCATACGTAGAATAGTGTGATCTCGGCTAACACTTTTTATAGCTAATAAAACCAATAAATAATAATAAAGTTTTTTTTCATGTCTAGCACAACAACAAAAACTATGTATGAGGTCATCCATAAGCTTGGCAACACTTTTTTTCTTCTTCTAGAGATGTCACTATACCTACTTTTCTCGATTTCGATTTTGCAGTTCAACCTCGATTTTTCTATTCTCGATCCCAATTCTTGAACATTTTATTTTTCATTATTTTTACAAGCATCCAACCTTATTTATAAAAAAGTGACCTCGTGAACATCGCATCAGCTGGTGTCGCGACTGCTTCAAGTTGTGTAGGGAGAGGTCGTTTACACTATAGGAAAGATTTTAGTTAATCCGAATAGGTCTTTGTCCCAATTAGTTCGGATTAACGAGAATCTGCTGTATTGTTAATATCCATCACAAGTGTCAAGATGCAAATAACATGATTTGACGTGTGAATGCATGATAGTAGATCGAGTGTTTTTTATATCTTAAAATTGAACTATACATAATCATATGTAGAATAGTGTGATCTCGGCTAACACTTTTTATAGCTAATAAAACCAATAAGATAATAATAAAGTTTTTTTTCCATGTCTAACACAACAACAAAAACTATGTATGAGGTCATCCATTAGCCAGGAAACACTTTTTTTTTCTTCTAGAGATGTCATAATACCTATTTTTCTAGATTTCGATTTTGCAGTTCAACCTCGATTTTTTCTATTCTCGATCCCAATTCTTGAACATTTTATTTTTCATTATTTTTACAAGCATCCAACCTTATTTATAAAAAAGTGGGTATTCAACTTTATAACATAACAAAAAAACTAAAAGGCTTTCATAGTAATAAAAAAATAACAAAGAAATTTTTTAATTTTATCGAGTATTAAATCATATTTAAAAAAATTAGGAATTACATTATAGTATACATGTATTATTACCTACAAGTAAAGCCTAATTGAATCAAACATTTCAAATAAAAAGTATAATAAACAGTTGTTGAGAACGCAAGTCTGTTCAATTCACCAAATAGGATCGTTAAATGAAAGTGCACTGTTATGAGTTAATGACATTGGAAATAAAACTTAAGTACCATACTGGTAGCAAGTAAACAAACAAGATAATCATTATTGTAGACATCACTTAATTTTTAAATTGTAAGAAATAAAAGAGTAAGAATATATTAGCTAGGGCCTATAACATTTGTCTCAAATAAAATTGTTAATTTGTCAAATAAAAGAAAATAGCTTAGTAAAAACAGTCAAAAACTCTTTTTTTTTAGATATTTAATAATTATTATTGTTCTTGTATAGATAATTTAACGTGCCTGATACCCTACTCCCCCCTCAATGCGGAACTTGGACTCGACCAATCTAATCTCACAATCTAATAGATATTTACTAAACACACTGAAAGTCTTCAAAACTGAAAATCAAACCAAAAATTCAAATAAACTCGGAATTGATACAGCATTAAAACGGAAAGAAGAATACTTTTCACAACGTAACAAAAATTTAAAATCGTCTGCCATAATCGATTCAACACACGTTAGTTCGCCAGAAATTAGTGAAGAAGTTTTTGGAACGATATACCAATTATATCGAACTGTGCTCTAAATCTAGTTACTTAAACTAGATATAACTTTTTTGTTCTATTTTTATTAACTAGGTCTGGTTTTTTCTATTTTTATCAAACTTGTCTTATTCAAATAGCTAAATAAAGCATTAAAAACGGAAAAGCGACAGAAAACCTAATTATAGGAGAACGGCCATCCTAATTTAATCTACAGTAGCCCCATGACTTCTCTGGTGCTGACTGACAGCTCACAGCTGACTTCTGACAGTCAAAATTTAGGTATATAACTGAATTTTGACTGTCAGAAGTGAGAGCTGCTAAACACATGTTTTTTCAGATCATTTGGTTCGGCGTTGGGATACATATACAGGTGTGAAATATCGATTTTTTTAATAATCGATTAATGTTTTCTGACAGTCTAACTTTACTTTTATTTTTTTTAAATGAGTGTGTCAAAGTTGTTAAGTTCTACCTCTTGCCACTGTCATGTCTGGTGGTATTATATTCGAGAATATTTATTTTTCATGTATAACCCCTCAAAATGTTAGGATCGTATTATATTCGGACCAATACGGTAAATTTACAATTTGCCGGCATTTAAGTGAAATGTCAACTAAACTAATATGAGAAATGATAACAGACTATTACCTATTCTGAATGTTGCCTGTTTGTTTAGTTGCCAGTCTTATTGAGAGCTAAGAATCGTAATATTAAGATTGATTCTCGATTCTTTCGAAAGCAGTAAGAATATAAGGTATCGAGGAATAGAGTTTGACAGCCTCAAGTTTTTCTTTACAATTTTTTTTACACCCCCTCCCTCTCCCTTCATGTAACACCCAGTATAGATTTAGCTTGAGCCCTTCCCCACTCCAATCTGTGTTACGTAGCTTTTCACATCATAAGAGAAGCTTTTGTGATGCTAAAAGAGGGATTCGGATTTAGTATCATTCAAGAGACCGGAGCGCATTCGAAATATCGGGAAACCCAAAAATGAAGGGCTTAGCTCGTATTTTTAAACACCGAAACTATCTATAAGTCTGTTCATTAACGGTGAAAACACGAACAAAAATATTAATTCGTCAGCATTAGAATATAATTATTATAGCTCCCACTATACATTCTCAACAGCGTCAAGCCGCGTACACACCGGCACACGGAATGTCGTGACCAACAGCGGGCCCTTCGCCAAACCGTACGCCGGGCTTCACTGTGATTTTTTTTTTTTCGAACACTGATACGGGGAGGGGGCTTGGTTGCTAGATTCGCTATCTAGTACCATCCTAGTTCAATATGTATCAATATGAAGGGAACGGAAGCCGCATATATTTATATTCAAAGGGGGGAAAAGACGATGATGGGAAACTAGGTTGTGTAATAGTAGATCAGTGTCTGGTTAACTAAACGGACACTTTCATCATTTTACCATAATGTATTCTGATGATTATGATTTACTTCTGAATTTAATTGGACAGTAAAAAAAACTATATTTACAAGTTGTCGACAAATCAGTGGCTGTTTATTTTCCCCAAGCGTCAAACAATCGACTAGAATGTTGGCTTTTTTTTTCTAGGTTTCAAAATAACGCGCAACACTCTTTGATGGTTCGTCGAAATACTGACGTTGGGTGGATCGCAGAAATATTAACACGCTTTTGTTGCAGCTTTTTGCTCGCTTCGGCATTCTGTTTGCCCGGCTTTACGCAGTTTATGGGGCTGACCCCAAAGCTGGTGCCTATTAAAAAATGACTCTCTGGAAGGAGTACGTTGGACAAGCTATATCCCCGAAAGGAGTAGACGAATGACAAAAGTTTAAGATACATTGTTTCAGATTATTATTATCACCGCGTCTTACTACCCGTTCGGGTTATACGCACTTACGCTAATGTGTAATGGTAGGGTGATTGTGAGATGAAATGGAGGACCTACAGTTTAACGTGGAATCCGAACCACGGTGGAGGCCTGGAATTCCACACATTCTCAAGTTGTGATTAATACACGTCTTGTCAGAGGTGAAGGAAGGGTTTGGCAATCAGATAAATCTGTGCCGGGACCGAGGGTTGAACCCCGGACCCCTAGTACAGAATTCTAACACCTTATCCCTAGACCGCCCATTGTTTTAGACTATATAACTTCCAATTATATTAAATGAAATAATCTATCAAAAGTGAACACTGAACAATAGCGTACAGGAGTAAATTTTAAGCACCATAAAAAGTTATTCGATGGTAGATTAGCTACAGTCTACAGTCCAATTTTCATAAAAGGGGGCTTATCTGACAGCTAGCAAAGCTATTAAATCTTTGTTAAAAGTATTCACACACCAGGTACTCGTATCTGAAACCCGCACTTTTGATGGATATTATCAATATATCATGTTAATAATTTAGTAAATCGTTATCAATGTTTGTTCACCTCAAAAAAATATGTTTGTATTTTATAAAAGGCTAGTATTTTTTTTTATCAAAGCTTGATTTAATATCTTTTTGTTTAGCTCGTCTAGATTGTTCCTTGCTTGATCGATTTGATTCATTTTAATTCTAACAACCAAATGTTATAATTGATCAAAAAAATTGTTTAAGAAGTGATAGCCTATACAGGATGAGTCATTATTGGTATCCGACCTGCCGGGAGGTGATTCCCTATGAATATATATATATATATACACACACACACACACAGGCATTTTTTTTTCTGAAAGTGAATAAGGGAGTTGAGACTTTGAAAGTTGCGTTTTAAAATGCATTTATGTAAAAAAAAATCAGAAACAACTTGAGTTTAAACAACAAAACCCTAGCGTACAAACCTATAACCCAAACGGGAAGTAAGACGCGGTGCTAAAAAAAACACTACCAAACAACCACGGATGTTTTTTTGAACTAAGATGTTAAACCTTTGAAAACTTGGTTGGTATTTTTCATCAGACTTTACTGATTAAATGGGAGTCGCATCGCATTGAATTTTGTAGCAATGACCTGTAATTTATCTTTAATTACAAATTAATAACCAGAATGTCTAAATTAACAAAAAAAAAGGGCTGTCTTGTCGGAACTCTTTCAGGTTCACCGTTTCCGAGAAAGCCACATATTTAGTTTCATTCTCAGGTTGTTGGTGTATCGGAGATAGGCAGCCAGTTGTGCAGTGTTGCAAGATGAAAAGTGTGTGGCAACATCCGTTTTATCGGTGAAGGGGGATGAAAAATACTAATCCAAATTTTCAGACATGGTGTCTACTAAACTTGACCAATGAAATCCCCGATTTCCCCTGATCATTTCCTAAAATTCCCCCGACTAAAAAAGTATGTCGCTTCCTTCTAACTCCCCCCCCTCCCCGCACGTTTTTCTATTAATCTTTTTTAAAATAATAATAAGTTTTAAAATTTGTATTAAAATTGTTTACTAGGAATTAAAAATATATTACACAGTTACAAACAAAAAAGTGACATTATAATTTACTGATTATTGTATTTCATATTTTGAGTAAAATATCATTTTCCCAGACTTTTATTGCGATTTATCAAATTCCCGACTTATCCCCGTTTTTTCCCGATCACTTCAAATTCCCGGCTAATTCCCGTTTTCCCNTCACAACCGACCTAAAGTTCGTTCACGGTAGGAGTTTACCTGGGAAAGGATTTTTTTCCCTACCAGAAATCTATTATATAGTAGGATATTGGTAAGAAAAAAGACCTTTCAGAGGTAAATTCCTACCGTGAATGAAGTATAAGTATCCTTACGCGCCAACAAGAACAGATGGATCACGGAAAACGTAGATGGCACCAGCTACAGGACAGGTCTTGCGGAAAAATCACAAGTTTTGAAATATCAGTTTTCTTGAGAACGAGGGAAATTTGTATGTTAATATTTTCAACACCCCTTCTAAGATGAGGTTTATTAATAATGTTACTTTTTCTTATTTTTTTGTTATGAAGCCAGCAGTTTTCTATTGAAAATGTCAAAATTATTGATATTTGATCACAGTTAAAATTACAAATGTGGTGTGTATATAAAATGTATAACATAATCAACATGTTTCTATTCTTAAGCAAACCGTTACCGAAAAGAAAATTGCAAAACAATAAAGATTCTTGAAGATAACCATTTGTTCCCATGGCTCTGCATTTCCACACTTTTTTTGCATCATGTTGTTCTTTGAAAGGTGTTTACTGTAAATCACACCAACCAGTGGTGTAACTATAACGTGGCGTCGGCGGCAAAAAGCTGCAGGCCCATGACCAAAATGGGGCCCATCACGCAGGCCTACCAGCCCAAAATTAATTTGGTAAAAGACGAAAGTGTTGTTTTTGTTTCTTAAAAATCTTATTATTCAATAAAAAAAATACTCATCACTTTATTATGCATAATTTCATGTTAAAAAAAAGTAGGAAATTATTAATTTCATAACGATCAAAGCAAGAAGAAAGAGTTTAAAATATCAATGTTTGTTTAGCCGCCAAGTGTTTATTTTGGTTATATATTATTTATTAATATAGTCTTACTCAATTCAGATCAATTTATTTACATTATATTGTTAGTTTCCACTTTCCAGTAGCAATTTTATTAGACAAATGTAGACCTGAATTACGAAATTTATAAAAGCATTCCAATAATAAATTATAATGTAATTTATTTTAAGCTGCAATTATACATACAATTATTTATGGGGAGGCTTTCTTTTATTGGAGAGAAGCCCACCTTTTTAAAGTTTTGTCACGGGCCTATTACTACCTGGTTACACCTCTGACATTGACCTATATTAATTTGAGACACGCCAATAATACCGGACTTGATAACGAGTACATAGAGAACAATGTTTCTTAGAAATATCGTCGTAGTGAGCCAACGCCACTCTACTACTTATGGTACTATTCCTACACCAATTATTGTAAGGTTACAATATTGATTTTGTTGTTGCGGTGAGTCTTACAACTACACTTCAAGTATATCCGCATGTAGCACTTTTCTACAGCTTTTATTACAAACAAAATTTATTTGAACAATAAAAAAATAAATTGATTCAATAGATCCATTAGTTTAATTTTCGACACAATGTAATCACAACAGTTTTGGAGTAATTATTTTTACAGGCATTCTGGAATTTGATGAGAACTCTTATTATTATTATTATTATTAGCACCGCGTCTTACTACCCGTTCGGGTTATACGCACTTACGCTAAAGTGTAATGGTAGGGTGATTTTGAGATGAAATGAAGGACCTACAGTTTAACGTGGAATCCGAACCACAGTGGAGGCCTGGCATTCCTCACATTCACAAGTTGTGATTAATACATGTCTTGTCAGAGGTGAAGGAAGGGTTTGGTAATCAGATAAATCTGTGCCGGGACCGAGGATTGAACCCCGGTCGCCAGCATAGAAGTCTGACACCCTACCCCTAGACCGCCAGGTCACCGACATGAGAACTCTTCTCGATCCATTTAAAAAAATTCTCATTAAAAGCGTCAATGCCAATGACAAGTATTCATGTACGGTTGAGATTAATATGTGTACAAAATCAAACAAAGGGATCACCTGAAGTGAAGCCATGTTTGATTTATTTTGCCCAAAAACTCATTTTTATAGTCAAAATTTGCAAAAATACAAGTTGAAAATAGTGTTACCTTCTACCACACTTAAAGACAGGTCACCTGTCAGCAAGAAAGTATCAATCGTCAGGTCACACGGCTTAAAATATATTGGACTGTGTTGTTTTCTGGAATTACTTCTCAGATCTAAACCTATACTAATGTCTGCCCTTAGCCTATAAGCCTTTGTCATGTCAATAAGAAAGGAAAGAAAACTAAAAAAACTAATTATCTCAAGGTAAAGAGTAAATCTTACTGCTCATTCTCAAATACCTTAACAATTTGTGATGTGCGCCTATATTATTATTATTATTATTATTAGCACCGCGTCTTACTACCCGTTTGGGTTATACGCACTTACGCTAATGTGTAATGGTAGGGTGATTGTGAGATGAAAATGGAGGACCTACAGTTTAACGTGGAATCCGAACCACGGTGGAGGCCTGGCATTCCCCACATTCACAAGATGTCTTGTCAGAGGTGAAGGAAGGGTTTGGTAATCAGATAAATCTGTGCCGGGACCGGGGATTGAACCCCGGCCGCCAGCACAGAAGTCTGACACCTTAACTCTAGACCGCCAGGTCACCATGTGAGCCTATAAAAAAAGAGGCAGGTTAGAGGAAGGATAGATCCAGAACCCTTTTTCATCAAGCCTAGTTTAGTAAAGTAGCTCCATAAATGCTTGAAATTTTTTTGAAAATCACCTAATTTCACATTTTCAAACATTCATTTTCTTTTAATAAAACTCATACTATAGGATTTTTAATAATAAAAAAAGGGCTATGTTGGAATCTTTTGACTTTATTTTGGTGTGAACCATTTTTTGAAACAACATATGATAGGATTAAATATTGCATTTGAGATGGACGTCTGCACAGCAATTTCTCGCTTACCGAGTTTACACTGGCCGATGAGTCACATTAACAGGTAGCTTGCGTCACACTACTAATCATGTGTGAATTACTCGCTTAAAGCAGGGTTTACACTGTCTTATTTAGTTTGCACAAATATCCATGTCAATACCAATATCATGCAAATAAAAGCTTGCACTAAATTTTGAATACTGTGCAAACCTTTGGGACAGTCAGGTCCAATCGAGGAATGGCCTAGGGATACATTCTAACAAAATGTGTTTTTAAGCGTTTAAAAACATATTGATTTAAAAAAAATAACATGCATCAGTTTTATGGTGCTATGACATTTGATGGGTCACTTTGTTAGGCAAATTGCTTTGACATTTAATTATTATTATTATTATTATTATTAGCACCACGTCTTACTACCTACTCAGGTTGTGCGCTCTTATGCTAATGTGTAATGGTAAGGTGATTGTAAGATGAAATGGAGGACCTCCGGTTTAACGTGGGATCCGAAACACGGTGGACTGGCATTCCTCACATTCACAAGTTGTGATTAATACACGACTTGTCAGAGGTGAAGAAAGGGTTTGGTAATCAGATAAATCTGTGCCAGGACAGAGAATTGAAACCTAACCCCTAGAACACAAGTCTGACACCTTACTCCTAAACAGCCAGGTCACCGACATTCAATTAAAAGCTTCCAAAAATATTAAGAGAAAGGGAATAAGGAGCATTCATGCACACGTTGTTAAAGGGAGGTCACTACTTTTTCTTTCTTTATTATTTGAATTTTTATTTTGTCTGGCAAAACACTTGTGGCTTGTGAGGATGGAAGATAAGCAAACTGGCAGAAAAAACAAGCAAATTAAAAAAAAGTTCTAATTTCGAGCACACTATTATGCCTTCTTCCACCAATCAAATATTTCTACGGCAAGCTACCTGTTGACCTTAAAACATCCAAATTAGAGCCTTGTTTGTGTTTCATCTATCCTTGTTATAATTTTAATGTAAGAATGAACCCCTTATTGTCGATACCCTTAACTGTACTTTCCCATATGTAAACAGCACATCCACATGTTAGCCCAGGTTCTTGTAGAAATATAAGCTTAAAAGAAAATAATTTAAAAAGTAAAAAAAACACACTTTTTTTTTGTCAAAATTGATACCATTTTATTATATTTGGGTTTGGTGATAAAATAATAAGTAAAAACTTAATTTTAATATAGCCACCAAATATAATCTTTTTTCTTTTAAAATGGAATTGCAAATAATATTCAGATTGGTGTTTCTATTGCAGGATTTAACATAATTTTCTTCTTAACATAATAATGTTTTAAGGTCTTACTTTTACTGCCAACAAACTGTCACAGAAATTATATTGAAAACACTTTTGTGATTTACTTTATTAATAAAAAAGATCACAACTTTTTTCAAGAAAGATATACCTTCAATGGCCAACTTCTTAAACATGTATGGAATCAAGTTAGCAATAGTAAAAACAAAGAAATTAATGAATTACTAAATCATGTTTTTTTAAACGAGATCCTATGGTAAGAAAAAGAATACTCAAATAAATGTAAATCAAAATTTTAAACTATTTTTTAACACAAAAATTGTTTTAATGTTCACTCATTACACCAGTTAAATCTATTTAGGTGCATAATCCATCTATTTTCAATCTAAATTTTAACTTCAATATCTTTTGTACTTTGTATCTAAATCTTTAATCTAATAACAATCTATTAAGTTTTCTATTCTCCTAACACAAGCAAAAGGTCCCGAGTTTCCACACTTTTAGCGAACTCCAAATCACTACCTTTACCTGTTTTGCACTGCCTAAAAGACCCCTCACAAATTAACTTAAAGGTGATTGAGCAACACTTTAAAGCACAATGAATGATCTTGCTCCCAGCAAGGCCCGTAGAATCAGTAGGACGAAAGTGTTATTCTCCTGGCCAAACCATGTTTTGATTTGACTTGGACAAATTAAATCAATATAAATGCAATAAGGGAGAAAGAAAAAGGGCTAAGGGTAGTATCAAGTTGTCCTTCATTGTCCTTACCACATCTGCTAAGAAGGGGCTAGGTTAAATTCCCCAGTAGTATCAAGGACTCTGAAGAGAAGTGTGAAAACAATGGGGTTTGCGGATGACCTGATAGTATGGGCCAATGAGGAGAGAGAAGCCCAGGAGCAGTTGGATGCATGGAATGATGGGTTAGAGTGACATTATGAAATAAAGAGTAAGAGGGTGATTATGACAAGAGAAAGAAGTGCACGACTGGTGATTGATTATGACAAGAGAGACAAGCGCACGACTGGTGATTATGACAAGAGAGACAAGCGCACGACTGGTGATTACGACAAGAAAGAGAAGTGCCTGACTGGTGATTATGACAAGAGAAAGAAGTGCACGACTGGTGATTGATTATGACAAGAGAGACAGGCGCACGACAACTGGTGATTATGATACTAGAGACAGGTGTGTGGCTGGTGCAACAGTAGGGGGGACGGGGTGGAGTATTTGAAGATAGTGGAATGCTTTAAATACGCGGAGAGGTTGATCTACAACACATACTACATATCGATATTGCCATACACATTGAAAATGTATCAGGATTGAAGAAGAATTCAAGATTGTGAAATGAAATTTCTAAGAAGTACTACAAACGTGACCAAAATGGATAGGATGAGAGGGAGAGGGTGAAAGGGATGGTTAGGGAGTGACCAGTGTAGGACATAATAGAGCAGTTGCAACTAAGGTGGTACGACTATGCGAAAAAAATTGAGAAGATAACCAAGATGTTAGATATTTAAGTGGGGGGCAGAAGGCCAAAAGTAAGACCAAGGGACAAATGGCTGAAGGGAGTGCATAAGAGAGTGGATAGGTCTGCGTCATTGTGAAGGAGGACGGGTGGTGGGGTGAAAGGAGACGTTGGAGAGGATTATGTTCCAAATAGAACTGGCCAGTGGCTGGAAACTGTTCATGATGATGATCATGATTATGATTTAGTCCAACATCTTTGCCGTGATTGACAGGCCTGCCCTCAGCACATTAATAAAATAGCTTAGGAACTAAACACATGTGATTTTAAACTTAAAAATTTGGAATGCAAATAGACATAAGATTAAACATTGACAACTAGATCATAGCATAAAAAAATACCAGTAATATATATTTATAAAAAAGAAGTGCTTGATAAAAATAAACCGAATACATAATTTTGTGCTATTTTAAAAATAATACATTCAAGTCATGCAGATACATTCTCAGGAACACAATTTTTTTTATATGGATATATAATAATACTTCTAAAAGTAATAACACCAAACTATTTTTCAAAATTGCAACAAATAAAATTATATTTTCACTGCATTATTACAGAGTATGCCATATTAGGTACTTATAATAATTCAAAAAAGTTTGCTTTTTATAACCAGAAAATTTAGATATAAAATAATAAGACTGAACGGTCCAAATAATTTAATTTGTAAAACAAAACTAACACACCAATATATTCCAAGTTATTCACATATGCTAACCCCTTTGTGGCAAGCATTTTGAAAAGTTAGGATCTCTCAAATTAGACAGAGAACTCAAGATTTTTTCAAGTTAAAATTAGAACACGGCTAACTCTATAGAATTGAAAAGGATCATTATTGCCGACTGTAAGCTACTGGTACATTTTTCGATAAGAGTTTTGGTTCTATTGAAACTTAGGGTTTTAAATGTAAAATACATAAAATATAAGTATAAGAGATTTACTGTAAGTGCTCACACATGTCACGTATGATTTTTTAATGTAATCTGCAGTTTTCTTGGTAATTGTGAAGGCCCTGTAATTTATTCTAAATTCTTTTTTTTATCATCAGTTGTTACTTTTTGAAATAATTGACGTTGCTAAAATGTCGTGCCTATATTGGTCAAAATTTGCAAATATGATAGTTTGGTCCAAATAACATTTAATGATATAATCTGACTGTACAAGACCAGAGATGATGCAGGAGTGACAACTACATGAGAATATATAATTAAGTCCAGGATGAGATGGTTATATAATTATGAACTAAACACATATACAAACAATATGAAGAGATGTTTGAAATTAAAGATTTAATTTAGCGAATAACTTTTAGATAAAATCTTACTATTAAATATAAAAAAAAAAAATCTAATTTGTAATTTGAAGCCGAGATAGATAATTTGTTTGCTTCCATGTGTATCTCTCACAAATACCATCGAAAAATGTAAAGCACACTAGATTTGTGAGCTGATACCTAACGAGGTGACAAGATTCGGAAAGTTCAACTTTAATTGGGGGGTAGGCGGGGGGGAAGGAGGAGTGGGGTAAGCTCAGCCAATGAAAATATTCAACGATAAAATCCACAAGTGTCCGAGTCGTTTAGATGAACTTAACAAAGCCCAGACCAGTAATTTAACACTTAAACAAATGTGTTAATGTTATACTGAATGGATTATAAGAAAGAATGTTAACATTTAGTGACTATTTCTCTATTTCTATTTTATATTATTTTCATTTACTTTTATGTCCATAACTTTTTAACAAAATTCAGTATCGGGATTTGAGAAAAGATTTGGGTATTCGGATTTTACCCAGCTCTAGTAATTTTTTTGTAATTTTGAGCCGTTTTGTAAATTGTAAATTAATGTTTACTTAATAAACATTTGCAGTAATTTAAGTACATAATGTAATATTTACTCAATTCATCATTCAAGACTAAAATTTGTTCAATTACTTGGTATATAATATTTAAATGAAGAGGAAGAAAAAAAAAAAACCCGCCACCAATTGGCTTAATTCAGTAGAATTAAAAAGGAGGATAGATAGAAGGGCCAGTCCTACACACCAGAAAAATGTACGCCTCATAGTTTACATTTAAAACACAACATAACAAGTTAGTGATTCAGCGTGAATCCTATATACGTATGCAAGAGATTCGAAACCATAAAAAAAATTCTTAAATACAATTATGAAAGCAGACTTGAAATCACAATTTTATTCAACTTGCAAAATTGAATTATAGTTACTTTTATGATTGGTAACAATAACAAAAACCAATAAAATTACAATTTAAAAAAAAAAGCAATTATTCAGACTTGTCAAGTTGCAAGAGTAACAGCATCATAAAATAAAATGGTTTGATATAATTAGTTTACTAAAAACAAATGTTATTTTTGATGCTTATGATTTAATAAACATGACCATTTTCCAGTGGTACCAAGCTCTAAGCAACTTTTTTTAAATTAATTTAATTATTCTCATTTAAATAATTTGTACATTTTTAAAGATTTGAATTTAGAGTCGAGATTCTAAATAAAATTTAAGATTCGGATTCGAGAAATATAGGACTTGGCCCAGCTATAGTAATTAATATTGATTCCATCATTATTTTCTAATTTTACTTTTTCCTTAGTTTTTATTTTAGGAATCCGAGACTACCTTATAAAGAAAATTTCCGAGAATGAAACTACCGAGTCTATTGAAGAGGTTACTATTAACGTTTGTTCAATGGTAGCAGTGTAAAGTATGAATTGTGTTCCCATTTTAAATATGTAAGCGATATCATTTTTGTTCTATTTATTCCAGCAATTTTTTCAAAATTGTAAATATAAATCAATAAAATCATGACACTAAAACAAAACACCAATAAAAAAAAAGTATCTCTTAACTTATCTTAGTAATTATATTTTATAATAGTGAACACTCTTGTTGGTCATATATTAATATTACACATTTACAACATAAGGAATAAAAAGTATATAAGTTTTATGCATTAATGTAAAAAATAATCTATACATATATATATTTATAATACATGGCTAAATATAAATTACATCATTTTGATATGTATCACAGTTTGATATCTTCTTTCTTGATTGTATAATATAAATCATTTAACAATGCAACATCGTACACTAATGTTCTTTAGAGCTTCCAATATTATCACCTTTGCATGTTATTTTGTAACCACACGTAGTTTCAATTATGATAAATGAGCTCTCTTTTAGCTTATTAAAAATGTTGCATTAAGAAATCTATTAGCAAAAAAAAAAACTGTTGCTTAAAAGCTGTTTCTTAAAAAGTTTGGTGCATAGCCCATTGTTTTTGGACATTCTCTAGAGCACAGGTTCTTAAAACAATGGGTCATTGTCTGGAAAAAATGTGTCATCCAACAGGATTATAAGAACACAATTTTAATAATAGTTTGTATAAGTCACCGAGATAAGTTAATGGCTTCAATTGGTTGACAACAGCAGTTGTTAAAAAATGTATTTGTATCAAAATAAGCTAGCCATTTAGGTTGTGTTTTTTTTAATGATTATTACCATATTTCTTCGATTCTAAGATACTTTTTTCCCCCATTTAAACGTCACTAAAATGGGTTGCATCTTAGAATAAAAGTTATTTTTCGACTAACACACTCTGGCTCAAAAGAAGATATATATAATAGGATGATAAAGAAAACTTGGAAGAATCAGACTCTGAATGATTCAAATAGAGCTATCAATGTCTGAAAGGAATTATAATGATAATGATTCAGAAGCAAGTGGTGCCTAACAAACCTACTCATAAAGAATGTACTAGTGATATTAGTAAATTGAATTATGTAATAAATCATTTCCTAGATATTTAATATTAGCATTTTATTTTTATTTATTTTCTTGGAATCAAAGAAAAAACTAATCAAAAACCGAGACTAGAGTATTAAAAACATCTATTACTGCTTGGAGTCGCTAATAACTAATTTGTCTGAGGAAAAAAGAGTCATGAATAGAAGATGTTTTAAGAATCCAGGCTCTAGAGGAACCTTAAACAGACACAAAATAGCGGCGCAATGTATTCCTAAAACTATTTTTTTGAAAGAGGAGTTTGCCCTTCTACACCCTTTATTTTATAATTCTAACTCTAGCATCATTTAAATAGCAGATTATAGACTTCTTTTTATTGTTAGAATGAGGATTTTATAGATTTTATGTTTTACTAAGCTATTCTATCTTTTTTTCCCACTAAGAAATATGAATAAATTTTTTGATTTTGATTTATATTTTAGATAATGAAGCTCTTCTATAATACTGTAACTTTAAATTCTATTAGAATAATGGAACTTTCGTATTAATTTGAAGTTTGGAAAAAAAAATCACCGTAATAGAGCTTTTAAGAACTTTTGGAACACGTTGAAAGATGTAGTTGAGAATTCAAGAAAGAAACTAACTCATTGAAGCGACATGATTTACTGAGAATGTCAAAGAAATGCAGACTCTGGTGAAAGCATTGCGGTAATGTTTTCTTGGTGTTTTGAGGGGCTTTTTATTTTTAATCTATCTCATCTTCTGCCTCATATTCAATGAGAGTCATGTCACGTGGCAGCTGGGAGTACCGCAGACCCAAGGTGATGGCACGCTCCTCTATCACATCCAGCGCCTTAACAAAAAAAAGGCATAATTATTACTATTATAGGTTTAAAGTTATAGCAACACAAAGCGTTAATGCATATTAAAGCCTAAAACAAAGCAATTGATAAATAATAATAATAATTATTATTATTAGCACTGCGTCTTACTACCCGTTCGGGTTATACGCACTTACGCTAATGTGTAATGGTAGGGTGATTGTGAGATGAAATGGAGGACCTACAGTTTAACGTGGGATCCGAACCACGGTGGAGGCCTGGCATTCCCCACATTCACAAGATGTCTTGTCAGAGGTGAAGGAAGGGTTTGGTAATCAGATAACAGAAGGATAAAAAACACTACAACTAGAGTAGGATTTTTGTAGTAAGCTTTAAAATATAATACTAACATATTTTAATCCAACTAATATTAATAACATTTATGATATAACTCTATAAGGAAAACCTCTTTTCGCTTTATGAGGTAATTATATTATATTTGGAAGAAGGTACAGGAAAGGTGGATAGAAACATATAAAAGGGGGACAAACACAATATGGCCTAACATTTAGGTATTTTATTAGTGTGATTTTAGGAATCAGTATTCTTTATCAAAAGTGACAGCTGAATTTCATAAGACTTGAAGTATGCATATGTGAAAGGAGATCTAGTTATAAATATATGGAAGAAAGTAAAGGCAAGGTGCATGAAAACCTAAAGGGAGAAAATGAAATTGGTAAAGAACGATAAAACACTCAGATAGGAACAAGTAAAAGGATTAACACAAAGGACAAACGCAGGAAATTGACATTTCATGCAAATGTATATCTCTTTAAGAAAAAAAGAAAAAAAAACCCTTTTTGATAGCTTTATTATTTACCAATTTTCTTTTTATCTTATTTGTTTTTTGGTTTCCTATTTTGAAAAGTTGCCTTGCGTGTTTCCCACTCCCTCCTGACGAGTTTGGATATAATGAAGCCTAGGTCGGGGGATTGGGTGATAACGATCTATTTTCTTACAGAAGAAGCTATTACCTATATGGCCAAAGCCAGCGATGTAAAGAGTGAACCACATTGTTCTTTTCATTGTCAACACCATGTTAGGTTCGTTAATTTATTGTTTCTATTCATCTTTCCTGTACCATCTTACAAATATAATGTACCTCAAAGTGAAATGAGGTTTTCCTTGAAGATAAATAAATTTAACGAAAGTGTACAGTTTGTTTTTATTTATCTATTTGAGGTATTTAACATGCACTTTCTCAACAGACTGATTATATCAGCATATGAGAATTTCTGAGTGAGAGCAAAAGGGCCTACCAATTTTAATGGCAAAGGTATTTTTTACATACCTTTCAGAGTTATTTTACATGACACAATCAACATGGGACTGATGGCTTTGCTTTCCCTCTAAAAGAAAATGTGTCAAGGATTTTCATCAGTCAAGAAAAATCCGCTGACCCCGCCTGCGTTTGAACTCAGAACATCGGGTCTTGAAGCAAACACTTCATCTCAAAAGACCCCTGAGGTGACACAACTTATTTATTTTTTACTAGACAAAAGTAAATATTGAGGGATTCCATTTGATATATCATATCTTAAAATTGAATAAAATTAAATAAACTCCAAATTTTCAGAAAAAAAAATAATAATCAGAGTATTCATAATTTTCAAGTCAAGTACTTGCACACCCCTATTTTGAATGGAAAAGTGGACTCAATAGTCTCCAACAAACCAATATTTGAGGCAAAGTTTTCAAAGTTTCACACATCCCTTTTGTTTACTGTAGTATATCAAATATGAGTATATATTTTATATTATTTAAAAAGTTCAACCAAATTACTTCATAGCATATAATTTATCTTACATAGTCGAGCTGTTCTTTGGTGTGTGCTGCTGAAAGACAAAAGCGGATTCGCCCTTTCATAAGAGGGGTGGCCGGAAAACCCACACCCACTGTGGCAATCTTCCTAGCTGACAGGGTGCGTACTACCGCCCTGAAATAACACACATAGATATTTCTTTTAACAATACCATGATTACAGAGGCTCTAATACGAGGAGGGCATTAGGAGTTGTTCTATAGGTGTGTTAGAGACCTGCTATCAGGAAAATAAGTGCCCTCGAAGAGTAAGGAAGTGCTGTTTAGGGCATACCTTGTAACCATAGTCCCATATGCAGCAGAAACAGGGACAGTGAATGCAAAAGAAACAAGTAAAGCCCATGGGAATTAAGTTTGTGAGGGGCGTTTTAGCTACCATGAGGAAAATCAGGATTAAGAATAAAGCTATCTGGGAAAGAGAAGGGGTATATGGAGAATATTATATGGTAGAGGAAGCAAGAATGATGGAGATGGAGTATGTAGGAAAAAGACTGCAAGGAAGGCCGAGAAAGAGAGATGGTAGGAGCAGATAATAGTGAATGTTCAAGTGAGAGTACAAGAAAGAAATTGATTAAAGGAGGAAGAATGGTGAAAGGATAGACGCATTTTACTAAAGTGGCCAGGCCAAAGGCTGGAAACAGTAATGGATGTAAATATATACATGTATTTAACCCTGTGTCTTATTACCCTTTTGGGCTATATGGCAATGTACTAATTATACTAATGTGTTGGGATTAGGAAAGTTAAGTTTAGAGGAAATTCACCAACACTTGCTTAGAAGGCGAGTGGATAACCATATAGGAAAAACTACACCTCAGTGCATTCAAACAAGATCAAATTCCAATCTCCCCGTCTTTGGCAGTCTAGTCTATTGCAAGAATAGCGCCTTAGACAAAGTGGCCACCGAAGCTAGCAATGACACGGTTAAACCCAACCCAGCCCTAGTGATGCAATCTATACATTGCAATCATAACTGAACAAGATTATATTCTTTAGATTGAAAAATCACATCCGTACACCGGGATTGAATCCAGGACCTTTTGCTTAGTAAGCCAATGAACTAACCAATGAGCTATCCAGAAATAGTCTCCATAACCAGAGTCATTCTCTACTAATATTTTAAGGCAGAGTCTGTGATGGATAAGCTGAATTAGTATTCTAAAACAAATTCAAACCTTAAATTTTGAAATATATTTTTTTATTCTATTTTTTAAAATTCTAAAATTTTGATCTTTTCTCAAATTCTCTAATATCCTTAATAATTAAAGTGTTAGAGGATTACATATCTAGATGTAATCCTATAGGATAAGTGCATACAGCTTACCCAATCTTGGAGAACATGTAAACAAGCATAGGCACAACTGGTGAGTGTTCATTTCCATACGTGATCACACCAATCTGTTTGAGGCGCCGTCGGAAATACCTCGTATTGCGAGCTAGTCTCTGGATCCGCCTTTCACCTGAGCACATCAACCATAACGTAGCCTTTGTAACACAACAGTGAAGTAAGTGTAATTAGATGGACTGCTAGCACAAACAAAAATAAAATTTACCAGATTGGTACTGATGAGACACCTCCCAAATTGGTTGGAAATATTAGATACGTATAAAGACCCTGATTTGTGGTAAATGAAACAATTGGATTTCGTTAAATAAAAAGTTTTATTGCGGTAAAAATAAAAAATACCCATATAAAAAGTTAGATCCAGATTTGTGTTAAATAAAGTTATTGCATTTCATTAAATAAACTTGTATTTCAATATAAAAGGTTGAAAATAAATTTATCTATTTGGGGAGTGGGGGGGGGAGGGGCACTGAAAATTATAACAAATCAAATTGAATATATAGTTCTAAGGGGGGAAAAAAGTGTAGTGTTTTCGACTATTGCTGGACTACTATAAACGCAAGTATTTAAATAACATCAATTAAAAAAAGTTTTATAGAATACTTTATTACTATTTAGTTACAGTTTTCATAATGAAGGCCTACTTATTACTAATTAGTTGATGTTTTAAAATTATAAATCATGAACACAATACAGACCCTATATTAGATGCATACATGGTAGACAATAAACTAACCTTTACCAAACTATGTTTACCAGAAAAAAATATATATATACACACATTTTTATCATCATACATAAATCAATCACCAAAGTACAAAGAAGGAATTATTTCCAAATTTCTAGGTCAGTCCATGTTGGTTTTACACAATCTATGCATCATTATTTATTTAACTTTATTAAATATATAAACGCCATCTTTTGAATATTTGAATTCTATTTCAAAAATACTTTTGGCGTTTTAAATTTGTATTCACCTATTATTCTATTAAATAATTTCCATATAACAACACTTAACCACCTAACTCGAAATAATGTTACTTGATAGTGACTAAGACAGAAGACTAAAGACATGATAAAAATATCTCAATCTAGCTTAACTTTTGTGTCATTTTCTTCTTCTTTAAATATTTGTCTTTGGAGACGATATGTCTATGAAAGTAGCCTTCAAACACTCATTTTCCTAATAAATTTTAGGATAAAGGTAGACAAGAACAAAAATGTTATTAGTATGTATTCAAATTTAAATCAACAAAATTGACTATAATTCGCATTTAAAAGAAAAAAAATGGTCATTTTCACAAAAAAAAAAATTTTTCTTTAGTTTTATTTCACTAAGATATTATTACTTTGAAAATGCTATGATGATCTTTAAATATGTTTTGATAGTAATTATATTATTGTAATGTGCTGAGTAAAAGTTCATAAACATGTGTGTCTTGCGAAATTTCAGTGTCTAGTTATAGAAGGAACAACGCTGTTAGGTGTGCATATTAAAAGATTACAGCTAAATTACAAACTTTAAATATTTGACTATTATAATTGCAAAACCAAACAAATATTTTACTTCTTTTGCATCAATGGTCTTTGGTGGAGGGAAATATTTTTTCATGGACTGGAAACTTTGATTTTTTATAAAGAATATTAAGAAGAAAATCATAATAGTGCAGTTCACACTATTTTTTCTGACAGTTTCAGACAAAGAGCAATGTTGTCTGCAACTAAGTAAAAATGTATGTAGTTTGTGTATTGTTAATTCACATTAAGATAAACACAACTGAGCATTATTCCCAAATAAATGGTCAAGTAATCCATTTCGCAAAAGGAATAATTTTTAATTTTAGTTCATGTACAAGACAAATATTACATTAAGAAATGTTACAATAAACTTTAAAAATATGTTGTTGATAATTTTAATATGCTAAGTAAAAGTGTCACGTCGTTGTACAATAACCCAGTGTCCCTAAATATACTACAATTAGTCAGCTTGCAATCTTGTACTCTTTAAAGATTTTTATTTTTTTCTCTAAAGTCCTGTCTGTGGACCACCTCGCACACCACAGTGGACAATAATTTGAGAACCAATGCTCTAGAGACTGTTTCCTCTCCCCATGCAACCTCCAGCTAGATATTTCAACTGGCAGAGAATCCTAATTCACTCTCGACTCGTGTTTGTAGACTACCACGAAATCAAATATTATCAGTCACATAATTATGTGGTGTTCTTTTGTACAGACTGGCTGCAGCCATATAAAGTTTCAGAAGCTTCACATTTAATATAGTAGTAATGGTTTTACCTTCCGAAGAACCGTCTTCCCCCGAAATGATCCTCAAAGAGCTTAATATCTGTTGAGCAACAGGTGGTGACATGGCTGAAGCGTAGCAAGATGCATGGCTTGTCACACGCAGATAGTCTATAAGTTTCTGTAAGTAATACACCCAAATTATTGTGTGTTTTTTTCACATACATACAACATACATTCTATATCTCTTTAAGGAAAACATCTTTTCACTTTTTTGAGTTATTTGGTAAATGTATTTGAATTGAGACACAGAAAAGGTGGATATAAAACATTTAAAAGAGGGTGGGGTGGGGGAGGTGTATATGATTTTTACAATGAAAAGAAGAACACAGTCACACTTTCCATTGGTGCCACAGGACAGAGGTAATGGCTGCCTTCTTGAAGATATTTTGTGTAGTGGTGGAGGATTGCGGTATGGGGAAACCTGTTTTCAAGAGTGTGTTGAGTTTGTGGAGTCCGGGGTGGTATGTAGTGACCAGAGAGATGATAATATTTGTTCCTGTAGATGTTAGGGCCCGCTATTTTGAGCTCTTGTCTATTTGACTAGACACCAGCGCTTTGGGGTAACATCTGTTTATAAAAGCATGTTGCAGTTTTTTATTGTACTGTTAAAGGACATCATGGCCAGAGAAAATTCTTTTGGCTCTAATGGCTAGGCTATGTGCTCGTAGGGTGGCAGCTGTCATAATTAAGGTATTGTTGCTGGTTGGTTTCCTTAGTGTCCAAAGTTGTTTTCAGGTGTCTCTGATGGAGTGTAATGTCTACATTCAAAAAAGTAATGTTGGATATGAATATTTTACATGTAAATCTTAGCGGTGAAAATTTGTTGAGGTCTGCCAGGAAAGACTAGAGTTGCTGAGTGGTGTTGGTCCAGATAATAAAGATGTCATTGATGTATAGTATGATTTTGGTATGAAGAACAGTAAAAGTTGGTTACTAAAGTTACTAAAACCATTTTAATAGATTAATACGTCAAGTCATGCTATCTGAAGCTGTTACTTTTGATAGATATCATCAATACCTATAAAATAACACAAATAATATAGTAAAATGTTATCACTGTTGGGCGCAAATAAATACGTTTGAATTTTCTCTACAGTTCTTCCAACCAAAATCAGGGTTTATCTGAACCAACAAAGGGGCTGTAGCGGTTGTCTGCCCATGAACATACGTTCCAGTTCACCCATATACAAGTTTGCATATGAATGCATATGTGCGGTAACCCACAAGAACACGTGTATTACAGATTTTCCTCTTCCTCGCCTGCCCTGTGTCTTGTGCGGCAGACTTAAGTACTTTTTAAATAACTGGATTCTTTCTATATAATGATTGATCAGGCCTGGTTATTTTGTTTATCAAATAATTATATTGATTCTGAACCACCAATATGCAGTATTATAGATATAAAAAATGTGGATTGAAAATTGGAAAATAATTTTTTTAAAGTTTAAGATCATATTTGTTGTGGTGGCAACTTGGATATGAAAATATCAACTTTGTAAGGGTGTGCGGAGTCAATTTTTTTTTTCCATTCAAAGCACACTCGAATCTATGAAATATTCCTAATCAAAGTTTTTTTTTTGTCATTTGGTTAATTACTAGAAAACTAATTCTAATATGCGCATTTATATAACTGTATGTCCTAAAATTACTGGAAAATATATTGCTTTTTTTATTCCTTTCATTTTATTCTGATATATCAAGTAGTTATCCCAACTTACCATTCAACTACTTCAAATCCCTTTTCATTTGAATAATGATTTGTAATTTATATATCAGTTGTAAATGGCAACAATTTAAAATACATTGAGCATTTTAGTTTTCAATATTATTATCAGGGCAGCTTCATAAATGTCGAAGCCATAATTTGTTTCGAAACCCCCACCAGTTTAGAATCTCCGCACACCGTTACAACTTTGACTTTGAATTTTTTTTAAATTGACAGATAATATTTATTCAATTAGTACTGTTCTAGTGTTTATGTAGAGTAAAAATTAATTTTCAAATGGAAAAAATTTGAAATTAAAGTGCAAGTGGTAAAAATATTTCAAATTTTTTCAGATCTGTAGCTAAGTCTGAGAATGTCTTCAGGAACCATTTTATTATTGGTTATTCAATCAAAACTTAATACATGTTAGTGTAAACACGTTAATAAGATTGTATACACCTTTGGATGGAAACGGTATTAAATACAGAAGTGCTAAGAAACACAAATGAAGAAAGGAAACTTTGAAAAGATATAGAGCAAAGAGGAATTAACACAATAGGCCATAACCTGAGACATGATAGTTTGACGAAGATAATTATAGATGACTATGTGGAAGGAAGGAATTCTAGAGAAAGCAAGACTGGAGTACATGAATGTGATATCGAGCAATGTTGGCAGAAGAAGGTACAAAGATGTGAAGAATCTATCCCATGATAGGCAAAAGTGGAGAGACAGGAAACCAATCTCAAGATTGATGACCTGATGATGTTAAACTTTTTTTTAAGAAAGCTTAAAGCTATAATTTGCTTTTCAGCAATTTATGCCTTTAGGTAGGGATCTGAAAACTAGCCTGCTGTATGAGACGTTCCAGTTCACCCATATACAAGTTTGCATATGAATGCATATGTGCGGTAACCCACAAGAACACGTGTATTACAGATTTTCTTCTTCCTCGCTTGCCCTGTGTCTTGTGCGGCGGACTTAAGTACTTTTTAAATAACTGGATTCTTTCTATATAATGATTGGTCTGGCCTGGTTATTTCGTTTATCATATAATTATATTGATTCAGAACCACCAATATGCAATATTATAGATATAAAAAATGTGGATTGAAAACTGGAAAATAATTTTTTTAAGTTTAAGATCATATTTGTCATGGTGGCAACTTGGATTTGAAAATCTCAACTTAGTAAGGGTGTGCAGAGTCAATTTTTTTTTCCATTCAAAGCACACTCGAATCTATGAAATATTCCTAATCAAAGTGTTTTTTTTGTCATTTGGTTAATTACTAGAAAACTATTCTATTATGCGCATTTATACAACTATGTCCTAAAATTACTGGAATATATATATTATTGCTTTTTATTTTATTTTATTCGGATATATCAAGTAGTTATCCCAACTTACCATTCAACTACTTCAGATCCCTTTTAATTTGAATAATGATTTGTAATTTATATATCAGCTGTAAATAATTTAAAATACATTGAGCATTTTAGTTTTCAATATTATTATCAGGGGAGCTTTATGAATGTCAAAGCCATAGTTTGTTTGGAAACCCCACCAGTTTTGAAGCTCCGCACACCGTTAAAACTTTGACTTTGAATTTTTTTTAAATTGACAAATAAAATATTTATTCAATTAGTACTGTTCTAGTGTTTATGCAGAGTAAAAATTAATTTTCAAATGGAAAAAATTTGAAATTAAAGTGCAAGTTGTAAAAATAGCTGGGGTTATCATATTAGAATGAGATAATAACTGTAGGGTAAAAATATGATTTTAGTGAATTAAATAATATAACTAGGAACAATATAGTTTTTCAAGCTTAAAAGAACAAAAAAACATAGGTATTTCAATTCAGCTTTGAGATTATTTCATATAATAGATTAGAGTTCACTTAGAATTGAAAAAGTGTAACGAGCACACCCCTAGCAATGTTAATTTGTTTCCAAGATGTTATTTTTCAGCATACAACTAGGACACTTTTTTGGGTTTTCACGATTTTCAATTATATACATGTTCATTATGTTTGACACTTATTCCGATCTTTCAAATTTTTTCAGATCTGTAGCTAAGTCTGAGAATGTCTTCAGGAACCATTTTATTATTGGTTATTCAATCAAAACCTAATACATGTTAGTGTAAACACGTTAATAAGATTGTATACACCTTTGGATGGAAACAGTATCAAATACAGAAGTGCTAAGAAAAACAAATGAAGAAAAGAAACTTTGAAAAGATATAGAGCAAAGAGGAATTAACACAATAAGCCGTAACCTGAGACATGATAGTTTGACGAAGATAATTATAGATTACTATGTGGAAGGAAGGAATTCTAGAGAAAGCAAGACTGGAGTACATGAATCAGATATCGAGCAATGTTGGCAGAAGAAGGTACAAAGATGTGAATAATCTATCCCATGATAGACAAAAGTGGAGAAACAGGAAACCAATCTCAAGATTGATGACCTGATGATGTTAAACTTTTTTTTAAGAAAGCTTAAAGCTTTAGTTTGCTTTTCAGCAATTTATGCCTTTAGGTGGGGGTCTGGAAACTAGCCTGCTGTATGAGTGGGGCACTAACTGTAATTCGATACATATTTTTTCCATTGAATAAAAATACCCCTCATACTTTATGACATAGACAACTGCTATAAAGATGACCCACCTTAGTTCCGGACAAGTATCCACCAGCCGATCCGAAGCTTTTCGTGAATGTTCCCATGAGGATATCAATGTCTTTAGGATCACAGCCGTAGTAATCCAATGCACCCCTCCCTTTGGGGCCAAGAGCTCCCACACTGTGGGCTTCATCAAGATACAAGTAGAGCTGTAAGAGTAACAACACAGTTCTCAAAACACTCGAAGAATGGCAAGATTATTTGATGGCGTATTTCAAAACATGATTCATAGCGATAAATTCTAGAGATCTGCATGAGCTTGAATTTTTTCTTTATAGTCGAGTATTTCAAAAAGCTTCCAAGTTCAATTTGAGTATAGACTATTCATAATTTTAAAATGTTGAGCGCATTTTGTGTTTGTTTATCTTAAAAGTCACCACTCAAAAAATATATAAAATGTAAATACATCTTTAAAATCAGAGATAAAAAGAAGAAGAAAACAACCCATTTTATTAGTGTAGGAATGAAACTCATTTGTAGTTAATAAATAATACTTTTGAAAATAAAGTTTAAAAAATGAAAATATTGGTTTTTAATTTAGAAATTCAAAAACGATTTTAAAATACGAACGCTACTCAAATAAAAATAAACTAGAAAAAGTAAATTAAAATGGTTTTAACACTCATCTCTTCAAGACATTAAAATTACACTAACAATAAAAAACATTGACATTTTAATGGATGTAAATATTTCCCCAAAATAAGTATTCATAATTTTAACGACGCTGTAAGAAAATGTAGGAATCATAAGCAGTTAAAAATTTGAATTGTTTCATTTTTGGTTTATTAGTCCTAAATGTAATAAAATCACATATATGTTCACTTCTGTTCAAATTCCATTCCCTTATAAACAATTCTGCATGCACCTTGTATGGGCTCCAACTATAGATTTGTCTTTATAGAAAATGTATTTCAATTCAATCTTTAGTGCTTGTAGAAGTTGATGTTCATACTTTGAAAAGAAAAATAATATTTTTAATGGACAGAATGAAATAGTAAATGTTTCTTTATTTAAATATGTTACAATGTAGATCAAAGATGATTTTAGAAAGGTTAGCCAAAGAATTCTATAAATAGTAACTAATTCTAGTTTTATAATTGAACATATTAATACAATTTTTAAATAACACAGTTTAGAAAAAAATCAAAATGTATTCTCAATAATGAATTTATTATTTTTACATAACTACTTTCTAAAATGTTAATTTCAGTTAAAATAGTTATTTAAGTATTTAGTGACCTCTTAGCTATTTATATTTTCATTACCTTGTCATGGCAATGCAACTTCAGGATAATTCAAAATAGAAAAAATATTGAATTGGATTACATGACAAAAGAAATTTTTATAGTTCTATTACATTATTAAGGTGAAAGTTATTGTTAATTTTAACGATATTTTTATATTAGACATTGAAAAGAGGATAAAAGAGATTTAGCAAGGCAAATGGTGAAGTGATGTTAATGACAAGATAAGGAGTAAGGTCAAGACCGCAGGGGAGGATAAGAAAGAGATGAGAGGAGCAGATAACAGAAAGTGTTCAAATGAGAGGAGAAGAATGGAAGAGAAGAGGGTGACCTGGCGGTCTAGGGGTAAGGTGTCAGACTTCTGTGCTGGGGGTCTGGGTTTAATCCTCGGTCCTGGCACAGATTTATCTGATTACCAAACCCTTCCTTCCCCTCTGACAAGATGTGTATTAATCACAACTTGTGAATGTGGGGAATGCCAGTCCTCCACC
>CABFOW010001946.1:96021-114592 GCA_902141385.1 Timema californicum
GGTAGGAATTACTCTCTGAAAGGTCTTTTTTCCTACCAATAACCTACTATATAGTAGATTTATGGTAGGGAAAAAGGCCTTTCAGAAGTCAATTCCTATCGTGAATGGAATATATGAATATTGCTAAATTTAGTTTTCAACATTTACATTTACAAAAACTCTTTAACACTATACATTGTTATAGAAAATCAAAGTCCTTCAAATTGTGCTCTGTGCTCAAGATCTGAGACACAGTTTTATAAGATTCATTTGTTTTTACCACTTTAAAATAGTATCAGTAATTAGGATTGCCAATTTTTTCAAATCCGAATAAAGGTGCAGCCTAGGCATTGTAAAATTACCTCCCTAAGTCTTACTATCATCCAACAGGGGTGGACCAACTACCAAGGGTGTATCGGAATTAATCTTTATTTATGTGTGGGACGCCAGCTAATGATCTTACCATAATCGGTTATGGACAGTCATTTCTCTCAAGACGTCCTGGTGTCTTATATGACTTTATTCACGGAAGTATGAAGCTAGACACAGGGGTAATACTAGACACTATTACTACTTTAATGAAGTGTTTAACAAGTGTGAGAGTTGAAGATATGTTTAACTTAAAAGACCAATTTAGCATCAGCAAGGAGTAATTATCACATATAATAATACTTCTGTACCCATGACCGTTCACGCTATTAACAAAACATGAAATGCAGTACAAAACAAAATAGACTTTTCAAAAATAGATTATTAAAGAAATAGTGTATACTTAAATATGATTGCCTAAGAACAGGATTTTACAAATAAATTTATAAAAAAGGTTATAGAAGCTATTGTAACTGTAAGATACATACTAGTGGTGAGCGGTGTCTGATATTTTATTTCAAAATGAAGTTGAATATTTGATGACTAGTCAAAATTTTGATATTGTGTATAGCTTGATTTCGATAAAAGAAGATATATTTTGCCTATTTAATAATTATATGAAATTTAGATGCCAAATATAATTTTTAATTAGTTTTATTGCAAAATTGCGTTAACCTTTTTTTCAGCTTTAGTCGACATCCATTTAATATCACAAGATGTAATAATTTTATTACCTACTTCAGATTTTTGTCTCATAAACATTAATTTGTAGTTACTACAGCACAGAAAGGCAAATGACTAAACATTAATGTGTATTTTAGCTAACAATAAAGAAACTTTGTTACTGTCAAAGACAGAATTATTTTTTTGAAATCAAAGTCCAACTTTGAAATCTATCAAGCTTT
The DNA here is from genome assembly GCA_902141385.1 of Timema californicum. NCBI lineage: Eukaryota > Metazoa > Arthropoda > Insecta > Phasmatodea > Timematidae > Timema > Timema californicum. Next base: position 97,275 of record CABFOW010001946.1, read on the forward strand.
ACACAACTCTAATTCCCACTTTCATGTGATAATCACACTATATTTCATGAGTTGTAGAGATAAGGCTTGTTAACTAGCTGAGGTTTAGCGTGAATTGTTACGTGAATCAGCCTCCTTATCAGCACTATTATGATAACCCGCTAACCTATTAAAATAATTATTACACTCCATTCCAAACAGACTAAACCAAAGGTAAAGCCAAATCGGACTAGATTCCGGTTCCGAATTTTATGGATTTTATTTATAAATTTGGGTCTAAAAACAAAACTTCTGAATAAATTAGATTTTTATAGTAAATCACATAAATTCATTACTAAATAGTAATATAACATTTTAGTTGTAAGTCATACAACTATATTTATTAGGCCTATTTAATATTTTTATAAATTTTAACGTATTATCTTAGCATATAACCCAAGCAGGTATTAAGACACAATGCTAACAAAAATAAGAACAGAAAAACACAAATCATTGTTTTTCATTTTATAATATTAATAACCAATAAATTGTTTGGAAGCATGAATTTGTCTATTTTATCAGAGATTATTAAAAACATGTATAATTTAGCTTAGTGTTAATTTCAATTTGATTTATAAAAATATCACCGTAAAATATTCGGTCAAAACAAGTTCCTTATACCATTCCATTAAAATTTTATAATTTACCAAGGCACACGATTCAATTTAGAATCAATAAAAGTTAGTAATAAAAGATTCAAACTCAATTAGAAATTTAAAAAATCCTGGATTCTCACACACACAAGAATATAATTAACATTTAATGACCTAGATTTTATACACAATAAGCTACATACGTGAAAGCTAGAAGAGTTAATAGATACAATACACTTTCACTTAATAAAAGTCATGTTATCTGTAGATATCACTTTTAATAAATATTAACAATAATTTAAAGAAACAAATAATATTATAAAATGACACCTTAGCTCTACAGGTAGTGTTTCTGTCCACTGAGCTTGTGGTGCCGGGTTCAATTGTTGGCATGGTCGAAAATTTATCACTGATGAAACTATGGGTTTACCCTCACATTGATAAATGAGAGCAGTGGATTGGATATTGTGCCTGTCTTAAGATAGTTTATGAGGTATATGAAGCTATGACAGACCTAGCCAGCCGGTAGTGGAAAATATATGACATGAATAAAGAATTGAATGGCCCATAGGCTGTAAACGGTAATGACTGTATAAAAAATACTATAAAATGTTATCAATACCGGCTGCAAAGAATGTTTGTATTTTTTTAAAGGCTATTCCTATAAAAATTGGACTGCACACTGTGCAGTTCTGCCTAAAAATGACTTTTTTTTTAAATATTCATTAATTATTGTTTGAATTAGGAGGGATAGCCAATTTCTTAACCAGAAAAAGTTGCCTGTGACAAGGAAAGCTTTTCCTTAAAAAGGTGTTTGTTTTTTATTATTGTATCTATTGTAAATTTCTACCTCAGGATTACTAAGGTAAATGTGCTGGTTATTTCTCCTAATTTAAACTGTGATTTATCCTAGTGCTATATTAAAAATAAAAATATTACTAACTCCAATAATTATCAGAAAGAGGTCATTATAAAGAGAAGAGTTAAAAAAAAGAAGCTTACCTCCCGATTATGTTCTCGAGCAACTTTGGGTGTAAAGAACAACATGTTGATGTAGCCCAAGAACATGAGGTGGTAAAAGCCAAGATAGGTCAAAATGGCAGTAAAAAAGGGAGCATCTTCAAATGATTCCTTTCCTCGTGTGAATCCTTGGCCTTTCTTCTTTACTGGAGGATTAATGGACACCACTCCTTGCTAAATATAAAATTAAAAATATTTAAATATGATCGGCTGATTAGGGTTAAACACCAAGGTTTCGTAACTGCATGAGTCTTCTCAATTAGAATGAGTTTTTCAAATCTTAAAGCAATTGACAGTTTGAGAAAAAAGAGAGATAAGATTTTAAATAAATTTCATTACACCCTGAATTTTTTTTATAACCTTACTCTGCATTTCACTACACTTTCAGATTATAAGCATATAAGAGGTATATTAATTACACTATTGTGGTAAGAACAAGGGAGGTTGGATTTGAAGAATATGCATCCATATTTAAGCGGAGAGTGCAGGAAAAGATTTAAATAAATCCATCTTCAGTATAGTCCACCAGGATCCAAACCCTGTTCTCCTTGTCAACAGCAGTTCAGTACATACAGAGAGTGAAGCTTTAAGACCATTTTATCAATGAAGTGTTTCCATTTATAGCTTTTATGATACTTCCTAGTGGTTTAGCAAAACATAATTATAAGACAAACTTAATAAACAAGCATTGGTTATAACATCATTTTATTTATGATTTTTGGTTTCAATCGCAACTGGTGAATTAAAGTGAAGCAAATCATAATTTGTCAGTGGGGAGGGGGGGGGGGGGGGGGANTTAATGGACAAAATGAAGATCCGTATCCAGGATTTTTATATAAAAATGACCCATTTCTACTTTTTATTGTTATTAAAAAAAGTATAAGATCTCAAGTGTAGTAAGGACTCTTAGCTAATGGAAAATTGCACTAACTTGAAGGTTTAGTCCAGAAATTAAACCTAGGAAATATTTTTGTGTTCTCAGGTCCATCAGAAATGCCAAAGAATGGCTAACTAATATTAACTTAAAGTGTTTATATTCACCCGGGCTTATAATCAATCCCCATTGACTAAGTAATTTACAGATAGCAATAAGTATTTATTTATCTTTCCTTTATAACATCTTCCTGAAAAGTGTTTGCAATAAGTTCCCAATCCAAAATATTTGAAGGACTGAGTGGGTTTTAAGTATTTAATTTTTAATTATTTTTGTTGTTGGTAGGTAGGTAATCTACTTTCTTGATCTAGAATTATTATTTTATAAAAATAAACATTAAACACCTATGGATATCTTCACTAAGATTTTCATTGATATAAGAATAATTTATGCATTGAAACTATTAAAGAAAGTCCCTCAACAATGTTCGTTTTAGAATAAAAGTGTGTTAAGATGCGGCAGACGGGAGCACAAGTATTTTTCCAGTTTTTATAGAATATAAATTTTTTGGCAAAAATAAATCAAATATTTCTCCAGTAGCAACATAAGAGTTTAATTTTCTGCACATGATAATATCAACAGATCTTGGATATCTGTTAAGGGTGTCCTGGAATTTTGTCAAAAACTTTTCTATTCATTTAAAAGTTTTTGACAAAATTCCAGGATATCCTTGACAGATATTCAAGATCTGTTGATATTAGCATGTGCAGAAAACTAAATTCTATGTTGCTACTGGAGAAATATTTTATCTATTTTGGCCAAAGAAATGAAAACGCTATAAAAACTGTAAAATTACTCGTGCTCTCTTCTGCCATGCCTTAATCTAGAGCAAAAAAATATATAAAAAAGTCAAGAATAATTTAAAAATCAGGCCAATCAGCCAGAAGACTAGACTTTGAACAATAAAATCTTAATATTGTACAGGTTGAAACTCTTTATTCCTCCAGCATTCTGTGGTCTGGCAGATTTTGAATTTGCTGCCATTAGTTTAGTTTAGTTAGCCACTGGGGTGGTGTTATTAGCAGTACAAAGGCACCAAAGTTGTTCGCATATGCAGCCGAGTGATTTGACTTGTAATCTGGATGTATTTTAGCCCTTAGTTATGTCTTCCGAAAGACCGAGAGTTGTGAGAGATGGAGTAATATTTCCTGTTTTAAAGCTTTAGTCTAACGTGCGTGACATAATAATAAGTATGTAAAGTGATAAAGCAGACCAACTCTTTGGTCTAGAGGTCAGATGTCCTGAGTTCTTTTCTCGACACTTCCAGAATTTTTCTTTGAAGCTGTGGGTCTGAAACGGGGTCAAACTCAAGCCTCGTGATGACAAATGAGGAGCTACTTGAATAAATATGTAGCGGCTCTGGTCTATAAAAGTGGGATTAACGGCCAGAGGGTTTGCTGTGCTGACCACATTACACAGTCTACCCACAAATTTTGCAATATCAACGCGGAGCCCGCTCGATCAATATAAATTAAGTGCGGGCTCAATCCATAGAGAGTGATAGGGTAAGCCTGGGGGATAAGCATTAGAGCTAAAGAGTTCTTTCTCAGGAGTCGAATTCTGTGGTCCGGTACATGTCAAGTTCCTAGGGTATCGGAGTAGGAGTTTCAACCTGTACGTCATTAATTCCCAGCTGTTTCATATTTTCAAGGTTTGATCATTATTTTTTTTTCAATACTTTTTAAGACTATAAAGTGCTTGTGAAGTCCACTTCTATGATATGAAGCAAAACCTATTCAAAATTAGTTTTTTATTATTTATGTTGGAAAAAAATAATTATATTGTGCATTGTTATTTAGATAATTTTAGACATTGAATATCTTTTAGAGAAGGTTTTATTAATAAAAAGAAAGGTCGACATATTTCAGGCTTTGATGATAACTTAAGGGTTTAACAAGTTTTTATTACATGTAATTCAATTACTTAATATTTTTTGCACTTGACATTAATTTGTAGACCTATTGTTCGTAATAGCACAGAATGACAATAATTGAGCATAGGTGTGTATTCTAATTTCTTTTGGCAAAGACTAGGATGAATAGAATTTTCCAAAGCTGATGAATCAAATTTCTGAAGCTTTTCACACTTCTAATGCCCTACTATACCGTTTCTCTTTTCTGAATATCATTATTGGAAAAATGTGTTAGCCTGTAAGACTATTTTCTTTGAATGCCTAATCTATATTCTTGAATAGTGAATCTATATTTTAAGATTGTCAAGAAAGCATATGCAATTCATAAGTATTGTGTTGTCAAATGTTCAATAAATGCTCCTAAACTTGTTTAAAATCAGTTGATGGCCTAATTTAGTATATAAAATACTGCTTCCAAATTCTTATAAATCCACCATGTTTTTAAAGCAAATCTTTCTAAAGTTGGTTAGTTTTCTAGATTGCTGTACAGCCTTTTCTTTTACCTGTATACGTGTGTCCCGAGAGGATCGCTCTCCGAATAGGAACCTCTTGAGAAGACGCAAGAATAAGAGAGGAAAGAGTACCAGGTAACAAAGTGTTGCAGCCCAGAAACCTCCCTTGATGCCCAATTGTTTCCCCATGCTGGGAGGTTTGGGTTCATGCTGAAAAGACACAAAATAAGTAGATAAATATAATTAGGGTGTTTGGGTAACAATGGACACTGGTTGTATTGCCAGAGTAAATCAACTTTTTTTTCATCAGTTATAAAGCACAAAGTTTATGACTAGCGGATGTAGTCTTATTTATATAAAGCCCATTAAATTTGATAACTAAAACTCATCTTGCCACAATGGTGGAATAAATACAATTGTATTTAAGCCTACAATCTTAGCCCATTTTATAAATAATGTAAAGCTAAATTAATGATCCAAAAGGAAATATTATTAGAAGGTTTTGATAACTTTTATATTAACTTTATAATAGACTAGCAATCCTGCACAGAATTGCTCATGAACCAAACCAGATTAACAATATTATCTTCAATTATTTGTTAAAAAAAGTCTAATTAAAAAACTAATTAAAAATTTAAACATCTGGCTTCGAGGTGCACCTATGTTAAAAATTTCAGATCTCTGCATCTCGTAGATTTGGCTGGGCATCGTACACAAACAAAGACACACACAAACACTTCCTTTTATTACTATAGATATTACACCAAATGAGACATAGCTTATTTCAAGAATGCCCAATTTAAATGACTTTCAATCATTGTTGGTGGGCAAAAGTTGGTGTCCTATAAAAATCAGGGTTTAGTTAAATAATGCAATGATATTTAAACACTGGTCATGATTTAAACTGCCAGCTAAATGTTTACTAGCTTGATGTTTGCTAGTTGAGAATAGGGCTTTTTTTTTAACCTAAGTGCACTTTCTGAACCAACTGATTATATCAGCATATGAGAATTTCTATGAGCGAGAGTGAAAAGGCCTACCAATTTTTCTAGGAAAGGTATTTTCACATATCTTCAAGGATACTTTTACATGGGACAAACGGTTTCACTTTCCCTCCAAAGGAAGTTGTACTACAGATTTTTATCACTCAAGAAAAATATGTTGACCTTGGCTGGGTTTGAACCCATGAACATTGGGTCCTGAGACGCTGTGAGCTCTACTGCCCAGATTTTTAGCATGATATAGTATATGAGACGTCCACATTTACTAACCAAGGGTCTGCTCCCTGTGTATTGATAATGAAGCAGGGCTGTCAAAGTCTATAATGTAGCCTAAAATTATTATTCTCCTCCATTAGGGTCTAAAGAAAAACCTGTCCATTAATGTAGGTAGGATTGCAAAGACATGTAGATAGGGTTCATAAATTCAAGGTCATGTTTATTATTTTAACTGAACAGGAAATAGATTATTAATGTACAGCACAAGTGTTCATTAAGTGTTAAGTGTCTACTCAATATTTTTTCTTTTTTTTTTGTCTTCACCTCATACTTCAAATAAAGATTAATACATTATATAATATCTTGATGGTTTTAAGCATATTTGTCACCTGTAAAACATTTTAAATGCTTTTGTTCTATTTTGTTCAGTGGCAACTTGAGTGTTGTATCTTTTTGCTTATATTACAGTAATATTATTTTTATTACAAGAACTAAAGTACAACAGTTGTTGGCTAAATAGTTAACTTTCATCTATAGCAGTTCACAAGAATAGGCGAAGGAATTACATTTGCATCTTAATAAAAGATATATAAAATTAAGCATACTTATCAGAGTGCTTTTAAATTATTAAGTACTATAAGATATTTTATTCTTTAATATAGATTGTGTACTGTAGAATATTTCTCTAGCCTTGTCATGGTGTCTTATAAAATTATTTTACAGGGTTTCCAGCTAGAGTGTATTTTAAAATTCCCAGACATTTCCAGGTTTTCCACAACAAAAAAAACAACTTTTTCCAGTCACTATTATATTTAAAAAAAAGTATTGTGATTGCAATTTAATGTAATATATTTTGACTCATGCCCATTCTGAAATTATGTCACACAACGAGGTGTTAAAAGATATCAGCCTAAGGTGAGAGCCTGCCAGATAGTGCGATCCAAGTTGGATTTCTGCGAGATGATATTGAGACATTAAAAGATCACCTTTATATTGTATATATATATTAGTAGGCCTGCTGTTTAAAATTGTTGAGACACTAATTTTTAGTATCTTTTTCCCATAAGGTAATAAATTCTTGTGCATTCACATAACCATGCCTCAACTTTGGCTAAAGACACGTAATAAAGGGATGAGAAGAACACTTGAAAATCACATGTTGACCTTGGGAAATGGGATAGCTGTGTTAAAATAGATTTGAGGTGTGTATTAACTGGAAGAAGTGCGTTATTTATATTATCTATAATAATAAAAGACTTTTGTTTGGTTGTGTGCGATATCCAGCCAAATCTATGGCACGCAGAGATCTGAAATTTTAACATAGGTGGACGAAAGGGATAACCTCAAAACCGGATTTTTAAATTTTTATTCGGCTTTTTAATCAGGCTATTTTTTAACAAATTTACAGTGGGTCACAGGCAATGCGCAGGATCGCTAGTTGTAAATAAAAGTTGTGTATTTTTTTTTAAGAAATTACTTTTTTCTTATTTCCTAGGTTTCACAGGTTGCTGGACACACTTAGATATGCATGGCATGTGAAATAAAGTCAAATTGTACAAGTGTGTGGTTTTAAAATTTAAAATTTGTAAGAGAAGTTAACACTGTATCCCCTTTCCCCTATAGAGATCCCAACCCATGGGCACGACTATCTTTAAGCTAGATATTTCACGCCCCGGTGCATCTTAAACCGTGGTCTTTACAGACATTCTTCACAACTATTTCAAAAATAAATGTTGAAACATGGAAATTCCAGGACTTTTCAAGGCCCGGAGCAATTAAAGGACTTTTCCAGGCCTTCAACATAGACACATTAAATTCCCCGTCTTTCAAGGAGCGTATGAACCCTGAGAGAAGTCTTTGGAAACCTACTTGTGTATAAAACAAAAATAATTCTATAAAATAAGATGCCAGGAATAACAACAAAAACATACGAAATGTCAAGTTGACAAAAGAGAAAAAGTGCATCACTTCTAGCATCCTATCAATGAGAATGGCATAAAAAAAGCATGCTAACGTGCTCTCGCAGTGGGGCATATAAATCAAAATAGTTTGCCCACACCACTGAGCCATTTTTATTAGACAAGTAGCTAAGCTTATAAACCAAGTGGGATGGAATGAGAACAGAGAATTTTATCACTTTTTCTTGAGCCTTTGTTCACAACTCACATTAAATGTTCTACAAGCTCTTTAAACGAGTTAGTAGCAGTTTGCTCATTGGTAAGTTACACTAAATTCTGTATGTCGTGAGGAAACTACAAAGACTAGTTTGCAGTGAGCAATAAAAGTTTGAGAACCACTAGTTTAGAGTGATACCGAGGTTAAGTCTTTAATTATGAGGTCAGGGGTTAAATAGTGGTCTGATAAAATAGTTAAATCTAACCAAGCTTTTGATTTAAGTAATTTTGATATTCAATAATATTGTGATATCTGTAAGACATAAGATACCTTTAATGATTTTGTCACAATTCCATGTTTATTAAAAAAAAATTGACGCATGGTTTTTCCCATGTTTCTATTTTCCCGCTTCAATACAATGCAGGTATGCGGTGATTAAAAACCACTGCAGTGTTGAATAGCGTATCTGCGCAGCCATAGCCTAACTATTTTTAGTATGTATTGAACTTATATTAAAAAATATCATAATATTAATCTCTTGTATTTGGCTGGTAGAAAACCTTGATAAACATATTAATCCAAGGACCGGTATAGAAATCAGGGCGCTTAACGATGTATGATAGTTGAAATCTGACACATGTCAGAGTAAATCAAAAGAAAAACAATTAACTAAAAAGTACTTACCCGAAAATTTCCATTTTTTACATGGTTTGAAAAGTCGCTATCTTTACCGTTCACTTCATTCAAAACATATTTTCCATTTTGAAGTCTGCTTTTTATCACACCATTTTCAGCCATGTTTGAAACGCCTTAAGAACTAGACCACAGCGCCTCTGTCGGAAGTTGGGTGATACTCACTGGATGACGTTTCGCGCAGCTCAAAAAAACGACATATCCAAAATCTGAAAAATTATTTAATTATAAAGGAGATTATCTGTCAAAAAAAAGAAAGCTTGGTAAATTTTAAAAATTAAATATTATAAAAAAAATTAATTTAGATTGCTTAAAACATATTTATTTCATTGCTTTGGCATTTGTCTTTTAATAGGACAACATCATTTGTTTCATGAATGACTCATCCCGCTACTAGAGGGAGAGTGGAGAATTACCGCTTCTGACATTTGACAGCAACTGTGAAGAAGACGATTAACATACTAGTTATTACATTATAGCTGTAAAATTGTAGTTCGCGTTTATATTTAGGCACATATTAATCAGTGGTAGTGTTTTTTTTGCAACAACTTCAAAATGGAATCGAAAAACGTTTTAAGTGAAGTGAAGGAGCAGCTGACCAACGTGAATCCTTTCCAGCCGGGTGCACCAACTGGAATGCAAAGGGACAACGATTCCATCGACGATTTTGAACACTTAGAACCTGAATCTTCTCCTGCCAAGGAAACCGTAGGATCTCACGATATTTTGGACAGTAAACTTGTTGATTTATATTCAGGCCCGGTTCCTTCTAAACTTACAGAAAAGAAAGATGATCTGGAATGTTCATTGTCAAGTCATCCCAAAACTGACCCATTTGATCTCAAAGGAGACTTCAAGAATAAACTGCCGGAAAATCGGGTTGATACTTCATCTCAATTTTTAGATTTTGCCGATACTGCCAGACCCATTGATACAGCCTCGCTCTCAAAATCTGATGTTGTGGATCCAATTGTAAACTCAAGTAAAGACTTTCTAGCTCAGTTTGAGAAGTCTGGGACAGAATTTCTGGGAGAGGTTAAGGAATTAAGTCCTTTCTCAAAGTTTGACTCTCCCTTGGATTCTCACTCAGGGGGTCAAAACTCTTCTTTGGCGTTTATGGAGGCAGAGAGGGGGGGTTTGTTTGACAAGCCCATAGGCCTACCTCCAAAAGAGAATAAGGCTGATACAGTTTCTGATGATTTAGAATTCCTAAAATTTGATTCTGAACCGGCAAAAGATGTATTTCCAGAAAAACATATAGGGACAGAAATTATTAAGGAAAAGGATCCGAGTCCAGCACCCAAACCAGATTTGTACACTTCATCCATTAAAGATCAATATGACATTGATGAGGACTTCCCATCATCAGACAAACTACCTCAGGCTTCCAAGGAAAAAATCTCTGAAAAGTCCGAGACAATCTTCCATGACTTCCATGATGAGGATAAGGATCTAGACTCACTCGAGTTACAGGACGAGGATTTAAAAGTAGACCCAATAAAATATGGCGATAAGGAAATTGTGAAACCTCCAGTTGAACTTCCATCAAAATTCTCACCCGGGCCAAACACAAAACCTGTTCCGTCAGCTCCAGAGCTTGATTTGGGATTCAAATCCAGCCTACCTGCCCCTTTACCTACAGTTACACCTTTACCGGCTGCACCCCAAGCAAAACCAAAGACTGTCTCCAAGAACGAACCCGACACAAAGATCGAACAGATTTCAAAGAAAACAAAATTGGATGTAGAGTTGATTGGTGAACCACTAGATCTGGGTAAGTGATAAATCTTCCTCACATTGTTTGCATAGAGACAAAAAATGCATGGTTTGGCGTTTAATGATGCATGAACTAGATAGTTTTGTATAACTTACATTTTGGTTGTGTGGATTTTAATTCCGATAAAAAGTTCATATATGGTTTTCTACTTGGTTATTTTCACATCCTCACTCCAGACAAACGCTAGGCCTAGGCCTAATTCATATTCTTAGTCTTGTTCTAAATATTGTATCACATTGAAGGGCTTAATGGGTTCAATTTCATATTTTTAGGTTAACTTAGGTTATGTTATGATGGTTAAAAGGGGTATGCGAAGCTTTGAAAAGTCAATGGTCAACACACATTCTCATTGACTTGTTCAACAGCATAAAAGTCTTCGCCAATTTAGTAGTTTTAATTTTGTATCATTTCAAACTAGCTATCAATTTATTTGGGTATAATACACGATAAATAGCTCCCACACTTTTATAGTAATTATTTTCTTTGTTTTGTTACTTCAGGCTCTATAAGTTTGTTTATTAACTAATTAATTAAGAGGTAAGAATACTTCAAATAGAACAATAGCAGTTTTCTTAAAGTTTGATAATTTTAATGGTCATAAAATTAAAACTAAAATAACAAGAGAAACTTAAACATATAAATAGAAAGGCCTATCGATTGTCTTTTATGTTGACTTATGTTGATCAACGACCATTTCCTTTTGAAATTAAACTGTTTAGGGCCTATTTAATCAATGATTTTTAAACTTTTTAATTTATTAATGTATAAAAGTTTAAATAAGTTGGTTAAGAGATCCATAATAATATACCATTGTAGTTAGACCTATATAAATAATCGAAGGTTTGAAATCTAGGTTTGTATCCCACTAGTTAGGCCGTAACTTTAAATAATAATTAAGTTGCGATACTGATTACTGGTATGTCGTATAACTCGCGGGCGTGGCTGTTCATATTTACATTTCAGTTTTTTTCCAGTCTTGTGGGGTGCTTATATAATATGTAGAATTTCATGATCTTTCAAACAAAATAAAAAGTTGGCTAGTTGTCTTATTTTCAAGGGTTGTGTTGATTACTGTACAAAAAAAAAGTTGAAATGTGGTCATTGTAGACAGATATTTTGTGTTTCCATTTAAACAATCATTCTTTGGAATATATTTTGAGAGGCATTATGTGTCTGTGTGAGACATAAAGCCTACACACAGGTAGGCCTATTCTGTGATCTAAGTAATTTACTTCCCCTCCCAACCCCTTCCCCTTCTTTTCTTTCTTAACTGATCCACTTTTTCTTTCTTAATTGATCCACTTTTTTTTCACTAAGTAAAATATATTATAAAATAGGAATATTTGTTTTGAAAAAAAATTAAAATATGAGTGTGATGATGGTTATCATCCAGATTTATTTTTTAAACATTGAAACCAGTAGGCTTAACTTGAAAGTTAGCTCATTTTCATTTATTACCGAGCCGAATTCCCCCTGACTGACAATGTCCAGAACTATTTTGACTAGCTTCTCATTGTGGTGAAAAACTGAAATTTTTAAACTAGGCCTATCCAAAATAACCAGAATAGCCCTATTACGTATGTAGACCTATTTAAAATAGGAGCTCGGAATATTGCTTGGGCTAGACATTTCCAAAACTAATAAATTACCAACTACTTATCGTTGTGGCAACAAATTGGAATTTTGTGAAAAGGTTGAGACTCCTTAGCTCAGTCGGTTGTGTGTCTGCCTACTGAACTAAGGGTCCCAGGTTTGATTCCCGACATGGCCGGAAAATGTAGCATTTGTGAAATGTGGGTTTACCCTTTTAGTGATGATTTAATGGCCGCAGACTGGATGTTGTGTCTGTTCTAGTCTTAAGTTAGATTATAAGGCATATAAAGCTATGACAGGCCTAGCAAGTCGGTATTGGAAAATATATGGCTTGGATAAAAAAACTGAGCCAGGCCACAGGTTGAAAACGATAATGGATGTAAAAAGTGAAAATTTTGAGGGGCCACTCCATAATCCCATAAAAGATGGAAAGTTAGAATTTTCAAAATAGGGGTCAGAGACTAATAAAAAAAATTCTTTATATGTTACAAAATAATTAATTTCATATAGATGGACTTAAAACTTAAAAATAAACGAACAGACAATCTCAAAGGGTGTTAGCAAAAAATTGAAGTAGCCTATTAAACTATAAGCTCTCTGAGAGAGACATAACTATTAAAGTCAACAATCTATGGGGATATAGCTCAGTGAACCATGGTTCTTTTTGAGAAATCATCATGCTCATTTATTCATGCGTTTCTGTAACACTTGTCTTTTATTTTATTAATACTCTGATAATTTTTTAAATCTTGAACAGCTTGATTTGAAAAATGATGGACCTATTTATACCTGGGCTGGTATGAAAATCCCAACCTAATAAATAATGTTAAACTGTAACAGGTAATTTTTAATATGAAGCCAAAAATCTAATTGGTACAATTAACATTAGATTAGGCCCCATTTATGTTACATATTTGGTGATTAATTAGGGTCAAATTAATAATAATCTTTGTGTACACTCAAAGCCCCTTTACTATCTCATGCCGGGGTTTAGTAATATTTTCACCCTTGTTCTAGTATATTTGACTGGTACTGTACTTGTAAGTCACCTGCAGTCATTCTCCTAGTCTGTGCCTTTGTGGGGCATTGCACCCTCTTCATCTAGGCTCTGGGGCAATGGCCTTGCAAACAAGCCACTTAGACCAGGTGACAGCTCCCATTCTTTGTTTTGTTAAGAATAGAGCAATTTATTTCTCATATAAATAAATAGTAAGTTTAACATACTTTTAAACCATGATCTGCTCAACTATCATCTGACTTTTCTTAAGTAGTTATTTTGTTTGATTAATTTTTGTGTTTACCTTATCTTACTACTCAACCTGGCTATCCGCATGTATAAATTAATTGGGTAAGGGATGGAAATGTACACTGTGAAGGAAATGTACCCCATATCGGCTTGGAGATAATGCAAAATAATTTAGGAAAAACCTGACCTGGATATGAACCTTTTACCTCCCCTTTGCTGGATGAAACGATGGTGGATTTTATCAAATGGTTTCCCACTCTCCCTCTATTCATATGCGGTTACATTCCATTTGTTTCAATTTCCTCCTCTCCAACTGAGTTAGTGTAGTTGGATAGAGATGGCTGCTAATGGGTAGTAAGACGTAGTGCAAAAAAAACACCTATCAGACGTATAAGTAGGCCAATAGATTTAAAACATGAAATTATTCAGTTTGACAACCATTTTTTTCTCTTTTTTATAATCTTCTTAAAATTTCAAGTTTCAAAAATATCCAAAAGAAACCGCAGATAGCGACAATTTCTTTGACAGCCATTTCTCTTGTTCTTTCAAACCAATCTTGATTATTTTAAATAAATTCGGGAGATGGAACACTTGAATCCTATTGTATTCGAGATTCTTAAAAATATCAAAACAATATCCCAGGCCTTGATTTGAAATCACAATTTTAATCAATTGATTATAGTCGTTGTATTATAATAATATGTGTATGAGAAAATAAAAAACACACATGAAATAACAAATTTGTATTAAGATTATTAATGTATAGTCAAAAATGTGTTAAGATTGTAACTGAGATTAGGCTGTCTTTTTAAAAATTCAATTTTAAATATTTTTACTATACTAAAATAGTACATTTTCAAGATTCGAAAGAAAATATAAGATTAGGATTTGGGAAATAGGACTCAATCTATCTCTCAAAAAATCAACTTCTCCATACTTTAAAGATTATTGATCAACGTTAACAAACTTTCAGTGGTCCAATTGAAACCGCAATCCATATTTCAGGGAAATCAAAAAATATATCCGGGGTTTCATAATATAACACCTACAGGGATAATTTAATTGAAAAATTTGTATCACGTCTGTTGTTGCTATACCAAAGGAAACTTTAATTGTTTGTTCCAACACAGTTTACAGAGAAAAAAAAATCGCTTGAACTGGTCAAATATTTATGAAGATATTTAATTATGCAATATAGAATCAATATCTAAGTAATAATAATTTAGCAAGTTGGTTTAATATCTACTAGGTGACCTGGCGGTCTAGGGGTAAGGTGTCGGACCTCTATGCCGGCGGCCGGGGTTTAATCCTTGGTCCCGGCAAAGATTTATCTGATTACCAAACCCTTCCTTCACCTCTGACAAGACATCTTGTGAATGTGGGGAATGCCAAGCCCCCGCTGTGGTTCGGATTCCACGTTAAACTGTAGGTCCTCCATTTAATCTCACAATCACCCTACCACTACACATTAGCGTAAGTGTGTATAACCCGAACGGGTAGTAAGACGCGGTGCTAATAATAATATATCGTGAGACTCTCCCGGAGAGGGCTTTGTCTGTGCAGCTAGGCGGAGTGTGAACGCCGCCGTATTTGGCTTTCGTTCTCAACCGTGTCTGTCTAATTATAATCTACTCGCCGTGGAAGATCTTTCTCGTTTGCTGACTGTTATTTCCAGTCTCGTTTACACTTGTACAGTCGCGCTCGAGGAAAATGGAGAAATGGAGTAAGCGGCGGGAGGGTTTCCTTGACCCGAGTGGCGCTCTGTCTGGGTTCAGTTCCACGTAGTTGCTGGTACATTTCTTCTAATTCAACCGTCCTCAAACATCAGTGTAATTCTGCGGATGTTTCGGAAAGGTACTAAGATGACAGTAAAACAGGAAAAGTCACGAATTCTATGTGATAGAGATTTTTTATTTAATCGCTGGAATTTTTAGATATTTTTGTAATAATTTTTGAAATATATAAACTTATAGTTTTTACTCTATTTTATGCGATTTTGCAAATAGCATGGACAATTTAAATAAAACAAAATATGTGTATGATTGCATTAGACTAAATTTTAATGACACTTGTATGACCTAATACTAAAGACATTCATTCCACGATTACTCAATCATAAGTGACCTTAAATTTCTAAATTTAAAGGACGTATCAGTATAATAGCTTCATTAAAATATATATTTTCCTCTTCCCGCCCTCCCCCCTATTACCCTACATTCTCAACATTTCGGGGAAAACATTGAACTCCCGAGAATGCAAACTTTTGGCATATTTTTAGATCCCTCTTTTTGATATAAAAAATAAAAACTATGTTTATATTGAATCGGAAGTTGAATTTCCAACTGGGGTGGTGACTGTTCGGAGAGTCGAACTGTGAACTCTTGATTCTTTTTCTCGGCTCTGCTGCTCATAATATTGTCTTGCAGCGCAGCGTTCCGTCTCTTATTCATGTAAAATCCCAGTTATGTGAAGTTGGATGACGTCACTGTCTATTTGAACGAGTTCATGACGGTTCTTTTATAAATACTCGAGGTTAGAGAGGCATACAAGCTCAAGGCAACACTTTATCTTTCCGAGATACTGTTTATTGGCTAATCGGAACAAGTTATCACTCAACTAATTGGCTGAAACTAACAATTTATAAATAACCAGATTAGGCGTGACAAGTATTATTTAATTGGGAAAGTCTCGTGCTTCAGGTGGTCTAAGGCGTCACTCTCACATTAGACTGAACTCCCGATGACGCAGAGATCGGGGTTCGAATCCCGATTATGTGTATTGGTTTTTTTTTCCCGGTTGATTTTCCGCTGTCCCTCCACGCATTGCGGGTACACTTCCTCTAAATTCAGCCTTCCCGATCCCTAACACATTAGCGCGATTAGTTCGTATGCGTATGACCCGCACGGGTAGTAAGATGTGGCACTAAAAATAATTAGAACTCCATTGTAAGCTTTCCGCCTCGGTGGTTGTACATTCTAACGTGCCACTTTTTTTTGACTGTCGTGGCAATGGCGGGGTTAGAATTTATTTCCCAAAAATGGTTTTATAATCTCCCTCCACACCAATGCGGCCACATTTCCTCTAAAACCCTAACTTATTTGTCTCTGTAGTGGTAGCAAGTCTTCCTACTAAGTTAAGATTCCCGAACTCGATTCCCACCACAGGCAAAAAAAATCTATACATTTTGGATGACTTGAAGGAAAAAGAAAATTCTGGGGGGTGAAGGAGGAGGTAGAGGGGGACAGGGCGCATTGGCGGTTTAAGTTCACTGAGAAAAGGAATGGACCTGTCGTAAGACATAACACCTGATAAAACGATTGTGATCGTCAATCAACAAACTCATTTTAAAACTTGTCTATGCCGATTCTTGGAAAATCTTTTGCGTCACCCGCCTATTCGAGGTCATTCCGTCGAGTCATTCTTAGGTTATCTCCTGAATTAGACAGTTTAACTTCATGGCGTAACCTAATTAGTTCTGTGACGGCGTTAAAACACTGGCGGAATGAATCTTGATTCGCACGTTCACATAAAATTTAGAGTATAATTTGCCTAAGTAGATCAGCAATTCACATACTAGCAGAAATGTGTGTTGACCCATATTGCTTTTATAACGTAAATTTCAACGGATCTATCAATTTTTTAAAAAATGTTATAATGGATAAGAAGATATTTTAGATTTTCCTGATGTAGGTTGTCAAATAGCTACATTGTGTAGTGAAACAAATCAACTCAAAACAAGGTCGTCCTT
>CABFOW010001947.1:0-10135 GCA_902141385.1 Timema californicum
GGCCATCTGACTTTTAGGTCAAATGAATTTTAGGCCAAATGACTTTTAGGCCAACTGACTTTAGGCCTACTGCCGCGTCTCCGGCAGGTAATACAGTTTGAATGAGAAGTATTAAAGAGCCCATCCCTCAGAACACATAGCTTATGCATGTAAATACACTTTGAATCAGACGTCTTATGAACACGTTTCCCCCCTGGATAATACCAAACTTAGGTAGGTACCGGTAATACAACTCGAACCAAACATCTTAAGAGCCCGTCCCACCCCTTGGAACACCTAGCTTAGGCAGATAATACAGTTCGAATCAGACGTCTTATGAACCTGTCCCACCCCTTGGAACACCTAGCTTAGGCAGGTAATACAGTTCAAATCAGACGTCTTACCCCAGATAACACTTAACGTAGATAGATAATGCAGCTCGAAGCAGATGACACACCGTGGTGCTGTTTTCTGTATTCTGCTTTACAACAGTGTATGACACCAGTGAAACCGTTTGGTCAGATTTAAAAAAATTATAATAAAATTGAAGATCATTTAAAGGAATATAAAAAACTACCACATTAAATCCAACTTCATTGTTGTCTAGTAAAAAAAATGCAAAAAACAGCAATTTGATGTTTTTTTGGTTTGAGAGTATTTGTTTATTTGATTTCCCAACTAAATGGCTCAGAGATAGGCTCTTTTTGAAGTTTTTAAAACCCAAAAGTAGAGGTGGGTCGAATCCACTATTTTACGAATCTGAATCTCCAATTTACCTTTGAATCTAGAATGCGAATTTTTGAAAAAATTATGAACATGAGAGGAAATATAAATATAAGAGAATAATGTAAAATACAAATAACTAAATGTTTACATTCTTTTTATAATCCATTCATCATAACATTCAGCTAAGTGTTAGATTACTATTCTGTGGCCTGGTTGTTAAGATTGATTTACTATAATTGGTTCTGAACCACTTATAAGCAGATTAGAGCTCTAAAACAAATTTCACTTGAATAATTGAACAAAAATAATATTATTTTAAAGAGTTTAGTTTTGAATCCAAAGTTTTCTCAAATTTTGAATATCCTTAAGGATTCGAGGTCCCATCCCTACCCAAAAACCCTACTGTCATTTTTAGTGAATGCACATATTGCCACTTATTTGGGATACTCACAGTTAATACTAACTAATTTACGAATATATGATTAGAGTTAGTTTTAAGTAAATTCATCTCTAGGAGAATACAAAATGAAAAATTTCTGATAGAAAAAATTACTTTGAATAGACATAAATACCCGAACCAAGATGGTACTTGGAACAGTTATTAACAAAGCAAGTTTTGCTACAAGTACCTGTTTAGCTTCACTACTTTTCAAATCCTCTTCAGTGAGCTTGCCAAGCTTCAGATCAGGGAACTCTTCTCGAAAAGCTGTATAGATGGCGTTGTCGTGAGGGGTCAGTCTCAGGAGCTTCGGATCAACAGAGCAGAGAATCTGCATGGAAACACGTTTCTTATATTCACTGTTATAAAATGTCCCCAACATTGTTTAATTACTCAGAAGATGGTGTCAAATGTACTGAAACTAGAATTGTCTTGGCCAATTGTTGGAGAGGGTCAAACACCAGATAAGGATGAGCGAAGCTTTGACTTGGCTTGGAAACAAATATCAATTTCGACTTTGCTTCGAAAAAATCACGACTTCAACCATTACAAATCTTCGCCAATAATGGTCAAATATTGCCATTCTGAGTTGTTATGCACAGTACAAAACAATATTCATATGGAAAACATCTAAAATAATTGAATTGTAAGTTATGATAATAATTTAATTTATAAAAACACTAAATAAATTATAAGAAACAATTGTACAATAAGACATTTCCCAAGTTATTTTAGTATGTAAAGTTATAAAAATAACCAGAATATAGGCTAATATTTTTCCAAGCATAAAACAACTAACAAAAGATATTCAAACTTTGATTTGGCTTTGGTAATATCTCTTATTATTTGATTCAAGTTCACCTTGCATTGAAAAAGTGGACTTTACAAATCCCTACCCAATAACGATTGAATTCACATTTGACAAAAGAGCTAAAGAGTACAAGACAAGTCTGCTACCCTAAGTAAACAATACTTTGCACCACATGTGAAATGAGATTAAGAAACATAGTCTAATAAAAATGCTACTTTTTACTGCTTGATAAACATAAATTAATATAATTTCCAACCTCAGCAAATAAATAGGTCGTATATTAAAGTTGGTGGTCCAATATGGGGAGTAGTATTAAAACATGCTTTTAAGTTGTTGTGCCTCAGTGTTCAGTCAGCCATTGTATCTTTCCTCCGCACATTCACAGGCCGCGCCAACCACCCTCTCTACTGCCTGGACCACTCCACACTTCATGTTCTCTGAGCCGCCCGTGATGAGGGTACTTGATACGGTAGTTCCTAGATAATAGGCCAGTCGGAGAGTGGCTACCCAACTCGGGTGCGCCACCTGTTTGAAAGAGCTATTAAATTATGTTATGAAAGGGCAATATTGTTTTAACCCTCTCTCTCCCCACCATCATTCTACCTCCCACCGCAACTCACGCTGCCAGGACCAGCAGCCTACCGCACCACCTAGGGACATCCTCATGTCCCACCGCGACTGACGTTGCTGAGACATCCTTCTGTTCCACCGCAACTAATGTTGCCGGAACACTCTCGCCGACCTTTTTCCCACCCCTACCCACAAGTGTTTGAATACAACATCGCTGTGACATCAACCCCAGTTACCCCTAAGCTGCGACGAGGGATAACAGTTCTGGTGCCTAAACATGGGACGACTCAAGGCACAGGACAGATGTCCAACAGACCAACTACATGACCCCAGAAAACCACACAGCACTTCCGGGAGTGAACAAATCCCGGTGGCGCCCAAACAACCTCAACAAAGTAGACAATATGGTTATGACCAGAAGTCAAAAGTGTACCATCACATTGTGTACCCCAGGAGGGGACCAACATTATGTAAACTGCACCTCCTACCAAAAGCCCTATCACCACCTATGCATTGGGTGGACAGACGAGCCACATGACAACGAACCAGCAAACCAGCCTACCATTGCACTACCAGCGTTGAGTCACCGGTGGAAATATGTTATTGCCCAGGTTTAACCTGTACCGGGGAAGATGGCCGAGAGATTATCTGCGAGGACTGTCGACAATACTACAACTACCAGTGGCTGGGTTGGAAAGATGAGCCTAGAAACCTGAGAGGCCTCTTCTTCTGATGTCCACCATGCCAACAGTCCACCTCCTTCACTGCCAGCGCCCACTGACTGCCATCTACAAATGTCCGTATGCAAGCCCCATACTCCTTACCAACTCTATCAGATTTTCACGGTCGAGGGCATGAAGACCCTACTACTTTCACTTAACGTTGTGAGCTCCAGCTCAGAACCGCTGGAGTAGACCCACTAGAATGGGTACCTACCATCCAAAGGCAACTCAAGGACACCGCCGCCCAGTGGCGGAAACTTTACGGGGAATATATTACGACTAACGAACAACGTCTAACGCACCACTTTGCCAGTACAACCATCATAGCCTCTTTCCATGTGGAACTATATGGGAAGGAACAAACACAGACCGAGTCCGTCGAAATATTCCTACGACACAAGGTATGGCTGTATCAATGCTTGGCCCCCACGACGAAGATATTCTCCATGTTAATTGAACAAGTCCAACCGGGACTAAGACCTTTACTTTGAGCCCCACACCCTCAAGAGTTAGAAGAACTGATCATTAGGGCCGTATCCGTGGAACGAGACCTGGCTAATAATCCTGAAACAATGACGACACACCCCATCAAGTGACCCCAGCACTGACATCTCAGTCACAATCCCCAAGATGCTACCAATGCCTAGGTTACCATTTTCACCGTAACTGCCCTGTGCTAAACCAACACCAGCAAGAGAAGGAAAGACCAGAAACGCCCAAGCCAGAGGATCCCACCTATGGGAGGCAGGAACTGGGGCTACCACAAGTAATAAACAGCGTCAATCCTTTTACATACCGACCACTTCCCAGAGTTCTGTGTGAAAATCCTCATGGTCCTCTACTAGCCCTATTAGATACCAGGGCTACCGCTAATTTCATCAAATACCAACACCTTACCTCTACAAACCTGAAGCATTTAGTTCCCTTCCTCAGACCCATCCACCTGGCCAAGGTTGGGCGTGACCTCGCCATCCAAGGCAAGATAACTTTACCCCTAACCATGCAACTAAATGCTATAAATCAACTTCACGTTCCTGGTGTCTGATGAGCTTCGAGGACCACTGATTTTGGAACAACCATGGTTCATGAAACAGAAGGTAATCATGGACTACGAGAACAGCCGAGTACTATATGGTAACAATGAACCCCATACTCTGACTTAATGGAGATCCGCCTAGGGTTCCTCAGGACAAAATTAGGCAACACGCCCCAAAAGAACATCAAGAACAACTCCTCGGGATACTAGATCAACACCAAAAAGTTCTCTACACTCAACGACCTCTACGTAGAACATGCAGCATCAACCATCAAATTCAGCTTAAAGACAACGGGAGCCCCAGCCAACGAGCGCAAGGAAATCAAGCGGCATATCAACAAAGGTACACCCGACCTTCATCATGGCACGCCAAACCCTTTCAGAGCGGTGATCTAGTGCTAGTTCTAACTCACCCCCTCTTTAACGCTACAGAAGTCTACTACGCCGGTTTTAACCCCAAATGGGAAGGACCTTACCCGGTGAACCAAGAGGAGGGGTCTACTGGGTCACCTACCCTAATGGGCGATAAAGAAAGATACAGAGGGGACAACTACGTTCTGCACCCCCTGGTAAGTACATCAGGGAACAAGAGCTACAAGAACAACCCACAACAGAGGACCCCGAACCCACTACCTCTGAGGACACAAAAGGGTCGAACTCTCTCCTATCATGCAGTACAGAATGGAGTATTCGACTTTGACCTTGACAACTATCAATATCGCCAAAACATTGTTAGACCAAAGATCACAGTGTGCGGTTACCCCACCTGGTGCGTGACGCAAAGCTCACAGTGCGTGGTCACACAAACCAAGTGTGGAAACAAACAACACAGTGCGTGGTCACACCGACACATTATGTGATGCAAACATCACAGTGTGTGGTAACACAACCCAGTGCGTGATGCAAACCTCACAGTGTGTGGTAACACAACCCAGTGCGTGATGCAAACCTCACAGTGTGCGGTAACACAACCCAGTGCGTGATGCAAACCTCACAGTGTGCGGTAACACAACCCAGTGCGTGATACAAACCTCACAGTGTGCGGTAACACAACCCAGTGCGTGATACAAACCTCACAGTGTGCGGTAACACAACCCAGTGCGTGATGCAAACATCATGATGCAGGGTTACACAACCCCAGTGTGTGACAAAAACAACACCGTGTGTGGGTACACCCCCTCAGTAAAACACTGTTCAAGTGTGGCCTTGAAAAGGGCCGATTATTAGTTGTGTATTGGCGGCCCTAGACAAGGCCGATTATTTTTGGTGTATTAGTGTTCCTAGAAAGGGCTGATTATGTGTTGTATATTGGTGGCCCCAGAAAGGGCCGACTATGTGTTGTATTTCAGTGGCCCTGAGAAGGAATATTTTTTGTCAGGTATTTGTTGGCCCTGAGAAGGGACATTTTTTGTCAGGTATTTGTTGGCCCTGAGAAGGGACATTTTCTGTCAGGTATTTGTTGGCCCTAGAAAGGGCAGTGTTGTTTTACATTTATATGTTGTATATTGGCCTTTATTTTGTATGCTTGTGATAGATGGCGTTTACAGGAACTATTGCAATCAATCTATGTAAAAACTATTATGAAACTAGCTCTAAGAATGCATATTTAAATAATTTGTTGCTTTAGAAATAAGAAATATGTGATTACTAGGATAAGCTTTGTATAATATAATGTAGAAATACTTCTTTATGTAAACCAGGGGTCACCAGCATGAAAGTGTGCAAGCCAGTGTTGGGGATTGTTGTGCCTCACTGTTCAGTTGGCCCTTGTATCTTTCCTCCGCACTAGCACAGGCCGCGCCAACCACCCTCCCTACTGTCTGGACCGCTCCACACTTCATGTTCTCTGAGCCGTCCATGACGAGGGTACTTAACCCTTTTGCTGCATTAATCAGATATATCCGGTATAGCATTATGGCCATTGACTGTGGGCGGAAATAGCCACAAGAATGTTAGAACGCTGAATTTTTCATACTAGCATGCCCGTTCGCCTCTGACATCTGGTGTTAGTTTTGAGAACTGTCAATTACCAGCTGCTAAATCATAACAATAGTAGCGCTTGTTTACTTCCGTATTTCACTATTTGTAGCACACGTGCAATATTTATGTGGCAGGAACCATTGTTGAGGGATTTATTAGTGTAGTATTTGTTATATTTATCTGGTTATTCTACTGTGTTAGTAACATTTAATTTATGATTGATAAACTTGTGCCATGTGAAGTGTAACAAATATAGTATTTGGTTGGTATGGAAATTGAAAAATTCAATAATTCATCGAGTTTTAAAATTTATTTTATTTATTCTAATTGCTATTTTATTTTTGTTCTTTACTTGATTCCTATTTTGAAACCAGCCTAACACAGATATATGATCTTATAGACTACACTGAGGAAAACACCAATAAAGCACAGCATGTTCAAGTTGTGTTGATGTACCCTAATTTTCAAAAGTTTTCTTTTTACTACATAAGGCCTATATTAGGCCAATATTAGGCTTGTCAAATACTCATTTAGTGATTGGTTTGACACTATTGTGGGTTGCTGGTAAAATAAATTATGGTTCTGATAGCAGAATAATATTGCATTTGGGTAAAATGTAACATAAATAATATCTGACATATAACATTTTATTGATATAAAATATATATCATTATGCGATTTATAGACAACATGGTGCTAAATTTCATATTTAAAATACATTACTAGTTGAAAATAACATATGATCATCACATACAAATTTTCAGATTTTGGATTTTTGGCTTATAACTAGCTGAAGGTAAGAAGTAAAAATTAAATATGCAGCAAAAGGGTTAATATGGTGGTTCCTTGGTAAAGGCCAGTCGAAGAGTGGCTACCCAACTCAGGTGCACCACCTGTTTGAAGGAGCTATTAAAGTGTCCTATGTTATGAAAGAGCAATATTGTTTTAACCCTCTCTCCCCCCACCATAACCCTACCTCCCACCGCGACTCACGTTGCCGGGACTTCCTCATGTTCCACCGCGACTCACGTTGCTGAAACACTTTTGCCCCTAGCAACACGTGTCTGAACACTAGGTCACCGCACCGTCGTCATGACATCAACCAATTACCCCCGAAGCCGCAGCGAGGGATAACAAAGTGTTACTAATAACCGAGAGTATGGGCCAGTTTCATAGTCAGATTTATTACACCTCAAGTGCGGCACTACAGACAGGGTGTCTACCAACCAGGAAAATCAGGGAAAACTGGAATTGTCTGGGAGTTTTAAGTGGTCGGGAAAAACGGGAACAAGTCGAGAATTTGATATATTAAAAAGAATATCAAAATATGAGATTTAATAATCATTAAATTATTAAGTTACAATGGGATTCAGACTGTCTTTTGTTTGTAGCTGTGTAATATATTTTCTAATTTTCTAATTCCTAGTAGAATATATTTATACAAATAAAAGAACTTTAAGTTTTAAAACCTATTATTATTATTATTCATAAAAAAGATTAACAAAAACCATGGTGTGAGGGAGGGAACAGTAGGGTATGGACATACTTTTGAGTTGGGAATTTTAGGAAATGATCAGTGGAAAAGTCAGTAATTTCATCGGTCCAGTTGAGTAAACAGCATGTACACTAAATATAGGGCCACAAGCAAATTTAGTCTTTATTCAGCTCCTAATTATTATCAGTTCTATCTAAAATAACATAAACATAGTTATTGCCTTAATACATTTGGAATTTTCCAAAAAAAATTATAATTAAATAGTTTTATAATATGTAATAAAAATATGATAAAAATGTAGAAAAATAAAGCACACATAAAAATAATACCACTAACAGATATTTACACACACTTCAATATCCCTCATAGGAGTTCATGAAGAGGAAGATGCAATGAAGGCATCAAAATATTGAAGTGTTAGTAAACATATGTATTTTGACTTTTATGTATACTTTATATTTCTATAATTCTATCACATTCAATACCATACATATTATATTTTGTTTTATGAACTTTAGCACATACATATAATTAGTTTTATAAAATGTTAAATTGTTTTATTTTAACATATAAAGTTACAAATCAGTGATTACACTGTCATGTTTTACCAATGTCAATATTTGGTTACCTATGCCAAGCGGACAATCTAAACCTCAATAGGCAGGCATATTAAAGGATTTGTATGACTGTTCATGCGCTTGCATGTTATTTTGGCGCCAGGTAAACATGTACACCTCGATTGGTGTGGACTTTGACTTCCAGCTATGTTCGACTCCTACTCAATTGTTCCACAAGTAAATATTTGCATGACTTTAGTGTAAACATTTATTTGCATAGCAAACATATTAGCGTGGATATTGGCCCAAAGAAAATATGACAGTACAAGCACTACTTAAAGGCCACTTGATGATCCTTTTAGTGGTAGGTCTTGACATAACTTTAAAACTTACATTAAAGTACACCTCTGCATGTTCCATGGCCTTAATGGCCCACATGGCCTCCACGGAGGGCTGAAACACAGGCATAAAGTAATATAGGCACTACATCCCAAATACATTCTCTGGATTAGATATTCAACAAGGCACGAATAGTAATTACGTGAATCAAGTACACTTGTGATATGATATCATACAATATTGTAAAGTATGCGACTTGTATTAGGCCTACCCATGATTCGTTTGAGACATTATAAGATAGTTTAAAAGAGATCTTGAGCTACTGTTAATTATTTTGCTAACCATTTAAAAGAAACAAAGTAGACCCATAGGGGGCCTATGTGCACACATACCATTGTTTTCTTACAGGGTGGCAAGAAACTGTGCATATAGCTAAAAAAAAAGTTCGTATTTAATCCATCCTCCATAACTTTTTCCACACTTCCCTTTCCTTGCATACTCCCTTCTTTTCAACAACATCCATACACTGAACTACACATAATCTTTTAGTCTAAAACTCAAACTAAATAATATACATATTATTCAATGGTAAGTGAGCTCCTATATTAATCTGATTTAACTTAAAATGGTTCACCATGATATCAGTTGACTTACATTGGGTGTGCAGTTTCTCGAAAGCAAATAATAGCTCCCATATTGTTCATGGATATCACAGATTTAGATCACTATTTTCATATTTCTTGTTTCATTTATACTAGCTAGCCAGGATTGCCATCCTACACAATAGGTTACTGTCCAAGAATTTATAGAGATTTAGCATTTTCTAAAGCTTTTTAGCCTCACTTACAGCTCATGTTAGAAAAGAAGAATTAAGGTGGGCAGTCTGGTATGATTATACAACATAATATATCTCTGAATGATTTGATTAAGATGTTTAACACATGGCACGGAGGTATCTAGTGAACATTTATAACATTTGTTTTGATTTTATTGCAAGATTATTTAAATAGTTGATCCTACAGTAATAGGCCTTTATATATAGCAAATGCATAACATTAGTGGTGATGATTAAATAGTAGTTAATAGCCATTACAAGTTTCATTGAAATACTTACATCGTTGTCGAACTCATCGGCTGAACGAGAGAGAATTCCAGCTCCCGCCATAAGGGACTCTGCTCCCTAAAAACATAATTGACTTGTTTTGACTAGAACATAAGGTAGGCGTGAACATTTGTTGGAAATCAAACAGATTATCTTATAGGACTAGTAGGTATTTAATTAAGATTATTTAGCAATGCAGCTTATTACCCATTTGGATTCTACATTTATGTACTAATATCACGTATTAATAATAATATTTAGCACCGCATCATACTACCCGTTCGGGTTATACGCTTTAAGTACTAATTACTCTAATGGATTAGGAATTGGGGAGGTTGAATTAGAGGAAGTGAACCCGCATTTGCGTGGAGGGAGAGTG
>CABFOW010001947.1:10202-104188 GCA_902141385.1 Timema californicum
CCCCCCAGTTCACCCGACCGAGATTCGAACCTCGATCTCCCCGTCCTCAGCAGTCGAGCTCAACACGACAAGCGCGTTAGCCAATTACGCGACTGAGGCGGGTAATATATCACGTATTGTTTTAGGGATGAGGAAGGTTAAATTTATTGGAAATGTACCCATATTTGCGTTGAGAGAAAGTGGAAAAACATTTTGGGAAAGACTCATATCTGAAGTCTTATTTTAAATAAGTGAAAAGCTACGATATTTTAAGTTTTAAATAACAATTGTAGATATAATAAATATGTTTTTGGGTCATTTTAAGAATCGTTAATATAAAATACTTTGAAAAATAAGGGTATTAATAGTGGATACATTTCACTTAATTGTGTTTGTTATGATCCATACTTGCAAAACAAATTATGTCAAAAACATGTTATTGACAAGTACGGGTATATTTTTGTCTTTCGAGGGATAATATTAAAACAGAGCCATCAAAATCGTAATTCAGTATTGATAAGAGTGTAACTATATAGATTTAAAACTACATAAAGACACTAACCATATCTTTCGAAACCCTCGACATCGTCATTTTCCTAACTATTAGAAAGAAGCAAAAACAACAAGTTGGCCAACTATAAATCTATAAATTACAGTAATAGACTTCTCTAGAATAATCCCCAAGTTTCTTACAGTGATCTCTATAGTATACTCTAAATTGAATGGACATGCACCATTGACCTCTATAATATAAATAGATGGATATCTGTGGCGGAAATTTTCAAGCTATCGTCTGCATACCATTGTGTAAGAGAATCTTTCTAGTATTTTTTTCTCTCTTACACCCATACAAGGCAATGTAGCAATTTGATATCGTTCATTAATTTAATTAAATATATGAAATATAGCAATGTGTGATTATTTAAATGAAATAAATGTGTTAGCTTTGAAGAGCATAACAAAGTTCGAAACTGGTGATTTTTTTTAATAAGTTGAAATAGGCTAATATATACGATTCTGTTTGAAGGAAAATCGTTTGGAAGGCTTTACTTCATACCAGAATCAATGACACACTACCCACTAGATAGACTAAGCACGTGCCTAGGGCGCGAGATTTTTTGAGGTACAACATTTAAAAATTCAAAGTGTTTACAGCAGCGCCCTTTCCGAAATAAGATATCACGGGATGTGAGACCGAAACTCTTGACTTCAACATGAATGAACATAATTCTTACTAAAACATCACATGCGGACTCAGTTGTAGCTGAATATCGCTTTTTACAAAGCACTAGAATATTATTAGAATTCATTTGAGTCGTTCATATGCGAAACTGTGGTAAAAATAGACAAGCACAACCATTATCCGCAGTGGTAATATAATTATAGGGGATATACTGTAAATAGTAGCAATAAATAGGCCTACAACATTATTATTTGTGTTCATTAACAAATAGACCCTCCACGTGTGAAGTCAGCACCCAGGGAAGCCTTGTAAAAGAAGCGCCCACTCACACCAGCTTGTATTTACACCATAATTATAAAGGTTATTGCTATGGAGAAAATAACGAGCAGTGCAACCTTATGGTGCAAGAGTGTCACCCAAACAAAAAAACCTTTTTAAATCATCCAAAGGTTTATCTTCAGACTTTTTAATTATGTTTTTAGCTCCAATATTCATAATTAAGAGGCCGGTCAACCCATGTTTACTCATTTAAACATAGTGATACTAAATAAAAGATTGTGACAAAACCGTTCTATGGATTTGAAATCGGTTTTCACCAATGAAAAAGTATTTATATTATCTATAAATAAGACTGTGTTAAACATTTACTAATCATACTAATTAAATTATACAATGAAAACTATCATATTTTCAGCCTCACACTATTTTGCTTATAATGACTTCATTAAGTGATATATTCAAAATTGAATTTTACTATATAGAGCAGAACTATTTTTTCTTCAATTTTATTAGATTAGAATTTTTATTTATTGTTCTATTAGTTTTTTATATTTTTAAAAAATGAATAATTACTTTAATTAGATAATTATGGATGTAAGTAGTAATGTTGGAAAAAGAAGAAATCATAAGGCTAGATAATATATTCTCCTGATTTTAGTTTGTTTTATAATTTATTAGTTTAATACTGAGCTTTAAAACATTAATTTAAGAACTAAAATTTTAAACAGTTTTGTAGCCTTAGTGTAACGCTGTCAGTTGGCAAACAAGGAACTATGCACTGTCAACTATCCACTGTCTTTCATCTACAGCGATGCCACGATCGTTTTCAAAGAGAAGCAGAGAGAAATCATTTCTTCCAACATTTTGTAAATTTAAAATTGTATTTCAAATGCTTTAAACCAAACATAGGAATCAATGTATCTGCCTGAGTGTGGTTGGTGTTCAATCTGAACCACCGGTACATTTTAAATTAAAAATGTTATCATTACTGTAAACGGTTTTTTCGAAGTATTTATTTAAATTATTAACGTTCTTTTATGCACCATGTCTTAACACACGTTCAGGCTATCCACAAGAACATCACAAACGTGACATTAAATTATTTTGTATTGAAAGAATGGGAAACAAAAGTCAATTTTAACACCATTTGGTCTTAAACCAACAAACGTCTGCCTCACAACTTGTGATGTTATAAAAGTTTAGTTTTCATCCTGAAGTTCGGTCAAATTAATAATGTGGCCCGTTTTAAATAAAGCTAAATCCTTCCTCAAAGATTGTTTTGAGCTATAGCCAGGTTTAACCTTTTGGAAACCATTTAATAATTATCTTTTCCATTGTTATTGCAATAGTACACGTTGATTATATCAACATTGAACTGTTTCACTTTAGAGTTTCAAAATTTTGCCACATGGGTGCTTCATGCATTTTACTAGCACCCCCCTAGTCTAAACACGGTGCCTATAGTGAAACAACTGATACTAAGAGTGTTGGGAAATGCTATAGTCTCATTTGAAGAGATGATTACAGTTCTTTATGATTGTGAGGCTGTTGTTAATGCTCATCCGCTCACCTATGTGTCGAATAATTCATCAGACCTAACAGCATCGATTCCAACAATGTTCTTGCAGGAGATTAGGGAAATTGGTGTTCCAGATTGTGATATTGTAAACACATATGATTTTAACCGTAGAAGGTGCTACCAGCAAAAATTAACAGATGACCTGCACCAACAATTCCGGAGTGAGTATCTTGGACAGCTCGTGCAAAGGACAAGATAAAAAACTGCAGTAACACTACAGTTGGTGAAGTGGTGCTTGTTGGGAGCGACAGTACTAAGAGACTTGACTAGCCCTTAGCCAAGGTGGAAGAGTTATTG
Source organism: Timema californicum (assembly GCA_902141385.1). NCBI lineage: Eukaryota > Metazoa > Arthropoda > Insecta > Phasmatodea > Timematidae > Timema > Timema californicum. The sequence continues at coordinate 13,520 of CABFOW010001947.1, forward strand.
CTTGGGTGAGATGGTGCAGTTCATCTGGTCCACCTGAGGACATCGACTGGTAAACTTTTGAGACCAATCCAACGTGTGTATCCTCTGGAAGGGTCCTCTCAGGACAAAAAATGTATTGTAAATGAGATTGCAAAAACTATTGTGAGTCCTAATGAGGATCCAAGGGTTGTTTCTCGTTGTGGACGAGAGGTAAAGCTCCCAAGCAAATTCTTACTATAAATAATCTGTACTTATGTAAGTTTTAGTTTAAGATTGTTTGTTTTGTTGAAATTGAGCTGGTTACTGTCAACACAACTCAAGGGGGGAGGATGTTAGAAATTTAAATAAGTTTGAGGGACATATAACCATTGAATGTAGTAATTTTAGTTGATCAAGAGGGCTGTGAAGTCTATAGCTTTCTTGTTTTAGTGAGGTTTATGTTTTGCTCATAGTTGTTTAAGTCTTTGGTTTTCAATTATCTATGGAGTATTATTAAAGTCAACAATGCAATCATAGTTAAGACTCGGTAAACGTGGTTTATGTTTTATTTCACTTCTTTTGAAGAATAACTGTGTGATAAATATAAATATTATTGGCAGGTAGCTAAGTTTAATTTACACAAGTTAATACCCAACTTTAACTATAAGTGTAGTCTTGGCAGACTGTACACAACATGGATAATAACTACATATTTAAATATAGTAAATATTGTATTCGTATTTCTACATTATTACCTGTAAATCAGAATTGTATATCCCTTAACGTAAATGATTCTTCAGGCAAGTATTTTCAAACAATAACACATTTATTCAATAGAGACATGTTTTTGCATAAGAACATTGAAATAAACCATTAAATCTTTTCCCCCACAATGTAGCAGACGATAAACGTGAGCGTCACACTTTGGTTCTTGGCAATGCGTATGTTTATGTCCATCCAGTGTAATATATAGATCATTAATCATTGTTTTAAGCACGCTTCCATGAAAGATCAGCTTTATTTGAAGCGCAAGGTTCCGTCCTCACGTCATAGGTTTTGCCATGTTCCTGAAACATTAAAACATTTATTTATGACTTGACTTATTTATAAAGTGGCACGGATGAATTAAATTAATAATTATAGTAAAGACTTTTGTCAATGTGTTAAAACTCAGTCAACGTTAGTTTGAATAAGTGGCTGTTTAATTTACTTCAAAATGTAAATATGGCGATGTAGGTACGGACAAATGTTTTCTCAGCTAGCCCGTAAACATATTCGTTATAAGTTAGAGATAGATTATGTCGCTTAGAGCTGTATTGAGCACATGGTAGTATCAATAAAGTGGCACAGGAAGTGTTTTGGATAGGCCTACGTTGGTTCCTGTCTGTTTGAAGTAGTGATTATCAGTGCCATTGAATAGAGAAATAAAGAAAGAAGGGTCTTTGAGTAAAGTTAAGAACTTTGGGTTTTAGCTGTTGGCTACATTGATCACTCTGCGACAGAGGCGGCGACAGTCAAATTTCGAATTGTTTTTAATTGTGAAATTGAATGATAACCACTTCGTTTATTTTCTACATAATCTAATTTTTTGTTAATATCATAAAAAAATGATTTCACATGTGTTTATAGTATTTAATTTGTGTTTCTTAAACCTAATTCTAAACTGTACTACTGAAATTGCACAGGTAAGTCATTTATGACCCATTTGACTATAAAAAATTATTTCAACCATTAAAATTTAAAGCTTTATATGTTCGTGAATAATTTTATTATTTCCATATTCTGAAATAGTATTAGTTTGAAGAAATCTTGTTGAGATTTATGTAATTAAAATTTGTCAATTATTAAATTTGTCATCTGATCTACCTGACAATATAAATAAATCACTTTCTAAATGTTGAGGGTAGACTGGCAGCTTAAACATATCTTATAGCAACAAATCTCGCCACTGCACCCAGAAAATATCACTCGTAACTTTAGTTTTAATGTATATCTACACAGTTTAAATAGTTGCTGATAAAAATACATTGATATAAATATTTTGTGCAAAAGAGTACCATTTTTTAAAACAACCTACTCGAAACATAAATATACTGCATATAATATAAACTAAAAACAACTTTACATTAAGTAATAAAATACCTGCTTCTGTTGTCGAATAATAAAATGTGTCAATCTGGCAATAGACTGAACTACCAACTCAGGGAGATCGGGGTTTGAATACATTACGGGTGTACTGAGGGTCATTTCCCAATATATATCAATGCAAGTGTTGGTACACTTCCTAAAACTTTTTTTTACTCATATTTACACATTTGTGTAGTTAGTAAATATGCCTTTATTAAACAGGAAGCAAAAAAAGTGCCAAAAAAACACCTTAAAGTAGGTCTAAATATTCTGGTTAAGATCAACGTTTAAGACTTTCTATACCTATGTTAATGCATCCAGAGACCTCTAAGTGTTGTTTGTTAATGAAGATCACTCCAATAATTGTGTGGATTCAGAGAAGTAAATCTCGGCCCTTTTAAAGCTGTTGACTCCCCAAAACCTGGAAAATCAATCATTGAAGGGTGGTTTTATTGATTAGCAATATTTTGGAATCTGAAACTTGAAAGTATAAAATGTAAGGCTAAATGTGCTAAAATCTATTTCAATCAAAATTATACACAATATTATTGAAGAAATTAATTTCAACATAAATTAAATCATCATTTTTTTTAATCTCGAAATATATTACATTTAAGTTTGTTCAAAGTTAGGTGACGAGGTGAATACAATCCAATTCTTACAGGAAGAACCTTATCTGACAGTTATAAAAGTTATTAGACCTAACATTATGCATCCATATGTCAAATCATGTCAATTTTTATATATATCATTAGTACCCATAAAATTAAAATAGTCATATAGTAAAATGTTATCAATATTAAGCAGAAACAAATATGTTTCTATTTTATAAAAGGCCCTTCTTATGAAAATTAGACTTTAGGTATGCATATGTATGTATGTATAAAACATTTGGTTCTCCACCTCGGTTTGTTTCAGAATGCAACAAGCATGGATGTATATGTGAGCTCCTCTAGTCCATCCTCTCGTGTTACACACGAGTTGGTCCGTGCTGACGCAACCTGCTTCCCTGCTAACTCATCTTTCATAGTTGGGGTAGTTCTGTGTCGAGACCTGGACTCCTCGTTCTTTCAAAGGTAACATGAGACAAGGGTGGGGGCAAGATTGTTTCAGTACTTTTCAAATATGGAAAATATATGGATGCCAAGTTACATTTTTAATGCAAATCAAAGTTGAAGCCAAAGTCAAAGATAAAGTTTTGTTGTTGTTGTCACATAACACTACTTTTAATTTCAAAACTGTCCATCAAGTGTAAGCTATCTTGTCTTGGAGAGAAAAAAAGGCACACTCTGTGTGTGTGTGTGTGTGTGTGTGTGTGTGTGTGCATATATTTATGAGGCCAGTTTAATTTAGAGGGAATGTACCAGCATTTGTGTGTAGAGTGAGACACCATTGTAAAAAACCACCCTCACTTTCCATCTTTCTCTCATGCAGGTACACTTTCTCTCTCTCTCTCTCTCTCTCTATATATATATATATATATAAAAACAATATCTTAACACTGAATTAATTGATTTCCATAACAAGCATAGATAAATTCCAAGATGTCGGCATTAAATAATTTAGTGTGCTTTCTTTTTAGCGCCGAATCTTACTACTCACTCGGGTTGTAAGCTCGTGTACTAATTACGCTAATGAGGTAGGTATGATGATAGTTTAATTTAGAAGTTAAGTGCTGGTTTGATCACAGTTGGATGTATTGTAAATTGTTTCCCATTCTATCTCTATCTCTCTCTATCCCCCCTGCCATTCAAACATGGGTACATTTAACTTATAAATTAATCTTATTTAATTAGTATCCAGTGTTAAAATATTGTTTACTAGCTGTTATAAAAATGAGTATATGTTGGAATATTTCATATTTAGTAAGAAATTTAAACATTCATAAAGTATCCAAGTTTTCTTTTTCATTTGAAATATTTTAGTGATGCAAAGGTTACTTTGGGTGTCGAAGTCAAAGGAGATTTTAACTTTAACTTTAAAATATTTAATCTTTGCACTTCCATGCTGGAAAAAAAATTTATGTATTCAGATCAATGATTTTTCATCATAGAAAACATTGCTTACCCTTGAAGTGTTTTTTTTTATTGATTGTAACAGTTCAAATACATTTTACTAATCATAGCTTGGGTTTGAGTGTTTCCAGGCACATTATTTACAACCTGGCTGGGTGACCTGAACATTACGCAAGAATACACCCGTCCTCCACGTAGTAGTTTAGACATGTATTATTGCACTTAGCTTCTTTTCAACAGACAGAATCATCCGCCTCGATGGTGTAGTTGGCTAACGCGCTTGTCATGTTGAAGCTCGACCGCCGAGGACGGGAAGATCGAGGTTCGAATCTCGGTCCGGTGAACTGGGGGTTCTTTTTCCTAAATGGTTTTCCACTCGCCCTCCACGCAAATGCGGGTTCACTTCCTCTAATTCAACCTGTCCAAGCCCTAATCCATTAGAGTAATTAGTACTTAAAGCGTATGACCCGAACAGGTAGTAAGACGCGGTGCTAATTATTATTATTATTTTTAGCTCTGCGTCTTACTACCCGTTCGGGTTATACGCACTTACGCTAATGTGTAATGGTAAGGTGATTGTGAGATGAAATGGAGGACCAATGGAGGACCTACAGCTTAATGTGGAATCCGAACCACGGTGGAGGCCTGGCATTCCCCACATTCACAAGATGTCTTGTCAGATATTATTATTATTATTAACAGACAGAATCCCCCTCCTATAATTCAGGTATTTATGATAATTTTTATTTGTCAAAATAGGTCTACAAATAAAGACTGTGGAGTTGGAGTCGGTAAAATGTTAATCAAATAAATATATTTCATGTTGTACTGGCACCAACCTAAGGGGAATGATGTTTCATGTAATAGTGGTGGTGGTAAAATGCCTTGTGCTACCATTTTACTACCGTCAATTTTTAATCAAAAATGAATATTCATTTGCCATTTATGAAGGAGTCGGACAGTAGAAAAATAGAGGAGTCAAGGTTGAAGGCTTAGCGTACCGACTCCGCACCCCTGCTACAAATAGCCAAATCTCATTTTCAGTGTAGTGTAAATTTATTGTTATATAAACATTCCTTAGCTAACAGTTTAATTCATAACTCTAAGCTGTCATCACTTTGAGTTGATAATAATTTCTTGGGATTGTGTGTGTGCAAATTGATGCCTGTTGTTCACAGCTTGGATAACACCACAGCCACTATAGAACTGTTCAATATATCCTGTGAAGGTCATGAGATGATGGTTGAAGATTGTTGGTGCAACTACTTCCTTGATGTCGGATGCACAAGTGCGTAGCTCACTGACCTTTTAATTGACAATATTTTAGTTTATTTGATGCCATCAGGATGCTGAGAATAATTTCAGAGTGCTGGAAGTCAAGGAAGAAGTCTATATCGGTTTCATTGACTGGCAAAAGGCGTTCAATAGAGTGAAGTGTTAAAAACTGATTGAAATAATCGAGAAGATTGTTATCAATTTGAGGGACAGAAGGCTGATTGCAAACCTGTACCTGGGACAGCGAGCAAATGTAAGGCTGAATGATGGAGAGACCAACAACTTGGGGATAGGAAGGGGAGTGAGATAGAAATGCTGTTTGTCATCCAGTCTGTTCAACTTGACTGGAGAGTGGCTGGTCAGGGAAGCCCTGGAGGGACGTGGCAATTTCAGGATAGGGTGCGTCATCGACACAAAAAAATATGCAGATGATCTAGCATTGCTAGCCAAAACTGAAGAAGAGTTGCAGGAGATGATGGATCAGCAGTTGGAGATAGGGAGAAGACATGGTATGGAGATCAACATTGAGTAAGTCAAAAGTGATGGTGATTTCAAAAAATGAAGAGCTACTTAAAATCAAAATTGGAATCCAGGAGTTAGAAAACATAGAGCAGTTCAAGTACCTGGGAGATGGAAAAGAAATACTTGGAGAGTTTTGAAATGTTGTACCGGAGAAAACTTTATAAGATCAGGTGGACAGACAGGGGGATAAATGAAGTCCTAAGAAGAATGGGGGAGAAGAGAATCATTTTGGATGTGATTCTTTGATGCAAAGTAAGCTGGATCAGACACATCCTTAGAAGGAACTGTCTTCTGCGTGACATAATGGAGGGAAAGGTTGAGGGAAAGAGGAACTTAGGAAGAAGGAGGATTCAAATACTAGAATACTTGAAGGAAATAAGAACATTCTGAAAGCAGAAGGAGGAGGCAGAGGGCAGGCCACATTGGCGATGTTTCACTGACAAAAGGAATGGACCTGTCATAAAAGACATACCACATGATGATGATGATGATGATGATTATGGTTGGGAAGGGGGGAAGGGTTTTGTAACTTCTTTTCATGCTTCTTTACTTAAATCCCTATCCAGCTGTTTATTACATCTCCATATTGTTTTTCCTTTTACTACCCTTTAGGGCTAGCTACACCTAGAGCCTATGCACTAATAAGGTTACTGTTTTGAGGTTAAGGAAGTTTGAATATAGAGGAAGTGTACCAAATTTGTGTGGAGGGAGAGGGTAAAACCATTTGAGGAAAACCACCCTCAACACACCCAACCAGGACTCAAACTCTGATCACATTGCAATCTGCAGCACAGAAGAACAGTGTGGAAAGTTACCATATAGATGGGAACTTCACGGCGAGGGGCAGTAAGGCCATTATAGATCCATAAACCTGAGTCCTATGTTTCCTTTGAGTTTAATCCACCTCTGATTTGTTGATATTAAATTAACTCGATGGACAGTGCTGTTTTAAACAGACAAACAACATGCAGGTCTGGGTTGGACAGTAAAGAGGGAGAGCCTGGTCTTTAAGTTAGTTTGTCCGATTGAGAATCAGACATGGCAAGTCTTTCTAATGAGAGGAGAGGTTTCGTTCCTCTACCATGGACAATGACCCTCCTGGAGCTGAAGCCTGCGCCGTTGGGTTGGCTCTGGAGAGCAGGTCCCACCATAATCACAAGTTGCTTGTGACAGCTACTAAGATAGGCTTTCTTAATTAGTTGCAGGAATGTTATGTTTTGAGAACAAAGTGGAGCCAAAACTGATGAACACACAGGGAAATGGAGAAAGTTACCTAATATAGAACTTTACTTTAAATGCATCCTAAAACATATTAAGGATAATCAAGGCTTAGATGGGGTGGTCACGTGTCATTTAAGGGCGATTACAAACATGTGCACAATATTCGAGTTGGCAAACCTGAAGAAGTCTTTAGTAGACTGAGGTTGATGGGATGATCATGTAGAAATGTATTTGAAGCAAGTTGGATGTCAGCTTAGGGATTGGATGGGGGTATCTTAGGATAGGGTTGATTGGCCAGCTTACATTCTGGTGGCTATGGACTTTAGAGCTCCTTAAGGCCAGATAGTTAGATAGTTAATTAGCTAATCATGTAAGAATAACAATGTTTATAACTGTCCTATTAAACATAACATGTACTTTAAAAAAAATGATGGTTCACCTATGCTTCATCAATAATCTAAAAAAGATCATGTACAAAGGAAAAATGGTGCTAAACTGGTTTTAAATTAAACCATGATCCACCTTTAGTCATGCTACCATAGTCCGTTTGGTGTTTTACTCTCTACTGCTGAAGAAGGGGACTGATGTACCCCAAAAAATTAGATAATTATATGTTTTATTGTTTTTTAATCATGAACGTTAAGGCCTAGAGTTTTCTGGTAAGTGTTTAGGCCTTGCCCTTCAATCCTCCTTTCAATGTTTAGTTTAAAAAGTCCATGTAGTGATTGTTTGGTAAATATGTTGTTGTAGCTGTCTGGTCACATTGGTACAAACGTGGTTCTGTTTCTAGATTGCACTGGAGACATAGTCGTGTCTGGAGGACGGCAATTTGAGATTGAGTCTCCCGTTCATGTAGACTGTGACGTTCAGCTGGGAATATGCGACTGGAACATTACTGACAACACCACTCTGTGGGACAAGGTATGTTCTCGTTCCTTCAGGGATTCTACAGCTACCGGTGCATTGTTTCTGTGAATTTTCTCGAGACTACAAATTTCACAACACATTGATAATTGCTGAGGAGACTTTACAGTGTAAGTGCATGACTACTGCCTTTAAGGATACCTAGGAATTTCTGTTAGGATCCTATTTGTGGAGTTGCAGTCGACATTAATCAGTATGTCCTAGGCTCTAATAACACTTGTCTGTCTCTTAACAAAAATCAATAGAATTGTTTAACAATAGATTTATCTAACACATATTAATTACTAGATTCACTTTTGAGTGGTAATGGGTGTGATTTCTAAATGACAATTTTGACAATTAATAATGGTAGACCTGTTTTGGTGGCTGCGTGGTCTAACGTGCGCTAATCTTGTGTTGGGCTGGACTGTCGAAGATGGGGAGATCAGGTTTTAATGCCGGTCGAGTGCACTGAGGGTGATTTTTCATAAATGGTTTTCCAGTGGCTCTACACGCAAATGCAGGTGCATTTATTCTAAATTAAGCCTTCCTAATACCAAACCCATTAGTATAATTAGTACAAAGGATTATAATGCTCTGTTAAAATAAAATAAAATAAAATAATGCTAGACAACATTTAATTATTTGATACATATTGTTTAAATTTGTCAAATAATGTGAGTCACAAAATTTGCAGTCATGTGAATCCACACTTTTATCTGGTGTTTTTCTAAGAAAATATTTAATATGGTTGTCAAAGAAATTGTTAGTTTAAATTTTTGTGGGGGGATTATCGGTATCAACAGACCCTGGTTTGACTGCACCTACGCCCATGTGCCCAATAAATGTTTGCACCCCTTTGTTCTACAATACATTGAAAACAATTAAAACAAACAATTACTTTTGCTAGATTATTTAAAAAAATCACTATTTTAAGAAATAATACAGTAAAGAGTATCTATTAAATCGTTAATAAATGGCAAGGCAGGGTATTATTATAAAAGTTGTTCTAAAATGAAAACAAAGGATGCATTTTAAGCCTACAAAGGGAGAGGTTTTCTCCTAGTCTATTAGCAAATGAAAGAATCACATCTTCAAAGTTTAATTAATGACATTTTCATTCGCAAGAACTGCTAAATGGTTTAATATTTCCTGTGTTTGTGACAATCGTGGATAATTTTTAACGCTTGCAAGAGCAGAAAAAGACCGTTCAGCTGAACAATTTGTATCTGGAGTACTTAAGTAAATCTTCAAGCAGACACAAACATTCGGATAGAGATCATGAAGGTGTTTTTATTTTAACATTTTGTTTAAAAGTGGTAAAGAGGTGTAACACTATTTGTCATCTAAACTAAATTAAAAGAATAGAATAAAATACAAATAAATAAAGAACAACATATATTGCTGGTGTAAAAATTCCCCTTTAGAGTTGGTACCTTACATCCGATTCAGCATGTATTTAAAAAACTTCTCTACAAAAATTTGCCACCCTGGTCCCAGGCCCATGTGGGCCATGTTTAAATCCAGCACTGAGACAAAATTTGGCTTTCCTTTTGACAAGCTCCTATAAAGTATTAACTTAACTCTGTGTTTGTAATTTCTCTTAATCTTTCAATAGAGTTGGCATGGTCAATATTGCATTGTAAACTTTTTATTTTAGTCATATTAGACATAATAGAGTAATGGGATGGTAATTACACTCACTGTAATGTATTATTATTCTCTTACATCCATTACTGTTTCCAGCCTGTATGTCAGTTTTTAATTCAAGTCATATATTTTATATTACCGGCTGTCTAGGCATGTCGTAGCTTGATATATCTTATAATCTAACTTCAGACTAGGACAGGCACAACAACTAGTCCCTGGCTGTTAATTTATCAATGTGAAAGGGTAACCCCACATTTCACGCATGATTAATTTTTCGGCGATGCCGAGAATTTGACTCGGGACCCTTAGCTCAGTAGGCAAACACACTAACTATTCTTCTCTAAAAACAAATAATTGCCTAATAACTAAGAAATACATGATAAGAGAATAGAAATATTATACAATAACTTAAAGTAATGTAAGATATAAAGAGGGTCAATAATATACTGAAAAAAATAAGTTTCTTTCTTTACTTCTTCCCACTTCCATATTAACATAGTGGTTTGAATGTTCCTATCAAGTCCTAACCAAACCTAGCCTGTCAGATTGGCTTCTTCACCTTTCACTTACATTATTTTAGAGTTTCAAAACTGTTAATACATTTTGTTGTCTTTTATTAATGAGTCTTATTAAAATGTATTTCTATTAACTGTAGGTAACTATTATGGACGTCAATAAAACATTCAAAGGTTTTACTAACTGGACCGATGATGTGATCGCTATTGTGTGGCCGGACTCTAAAACTAGAAGATGGTCGACTCTCAGGAATATGAGTGGAACAGGTAAACCATTAGACTTCATCTTGTTTCCTTCTATCATCACTTGTAGTCATTACCTTGACTAGTATCTAAGTAACATGCTCTAATTATCTGGTTTTAGAAGTGGAGATGGATTAAAATAAATTTTAATTACATGGAGAAAAAAAAAAATAAATTTTATTTAGTTTAGTAAATTAGTGTCGCACATCTTCTGGCAGGATTAAAATAAATTTTAATTACATGGAGAAAAAAAAAATTAAATTTTATTTAGTTTAGTAAATTAGTGTCGCACATCTTCTGGCCCTATTGTTCAATCGATAGCATGTCTGCCTACTGAACTAAGTGTCCAGGGTTTGATTCCTGGTATTGTTGAAAAATGTATTTTTAATCAAATTGTGCCTTCTCTGCTAACACCGAAGAACTAACGGCTGGGGACTGGTTGTTGTCTTTTCTAGAGAAAGGTTAGTTTACGAGTCATGTGTTGATATAATCAGTTGGTTCGGAAAGTGCATGTTAAATACCTTGCATTAAAAAAAAATCATCACACATAAAATAAATTTGATAAATTGGGTGACAATAAATATTGATTTATATACTTGTCATATTTGAAGTGTAATAAGATATAGAGGATTTTTTTCCCTCCCTTGATTGCACTCGTTTTTATAATTCATTCTACTGAATGTGGTTTAAAATCTAGGATTTTAGATTTGGATTGGAGAAATATCTTTGTAATAATTTCAAACTCCAAGTCTCACGAGCACTAAAGGATTCAGTATGTAATATCTTGTTAGAAGTTAATGCTCAATCCCTTAAGAATAAAAACAATAGCTATAGCACCATATTTTAAAACACTGAAAATAGTAAAATATGACAAGTTATACTATGTGAACAGTAGAAATAGAGTAAATGAGTGATTGTGTTTTAATGTTTTCCTTGTTTCCTAATTAAAATAAACACATTTAATATTCAAATGAGTTGTGAAACCCGTTTTTTTCTGACAGAATTGTGTGGAGCCTTTAACAAATCATCCTTCAGAGTTCTCGTTAAATCCCAAAATTATGTACAAGGTGAGTGTGAAATTTAATACCCTTCAGAAAAATGTATAAACTCAACTCATCTTTCACAAACACATTTTCAATTTGCTTGATAGTCCTGTGATCTAAAATTTAAAAAAAAAATTAGCTATGAGTAATTTTAACAAATATGTCAAAGGCTGAGTTATTATTTAATAGATCCTTCTTGACATCTAATCTTACATTATAATAGATTATTTGTCAGCTCAGCAGAGTGTAGTGCACTGCTCTACCGTGTAATATAGTACTGTTTTCTGCTGTAGTTTCCCCACTATAAGCTTGGGTTGCATATAAAAGGCGAGTGAATTAATTGTAAACAGAAATAATAAGTTTTCTAACTATTTTGAGATTTCCACTTTAAATATATTTTTAATCAGTAAATCTAACACACTGGTTATCAATGACTTCAAAAGGTAGAGATGAGTAGAATGGTTTACAAGAAATGCACCCTCATTATTGCAAAAAGAAGGGAGGCAAACAATTGTGAAAAATCCTACTCACTACAGCCAATCAAGAGCTATAAAAATAGCTTGAACTGATTTGAACTAAGTTGATAGCTGAACGAAAAGTACTTGTACCTAGATCTGTGACTACATGGTCTAAGCCGCTAATCTCGCTATAGACTAGAATGAAGGTGACAGAGAGATCATGGGTCGATCCCAGTCGAGTGTACTGAGGGTGGTTTTTCAATCTATCCCCCCTCATGTAAATATGGGTACACTTCTTCTCATTTCATCGTTCCTCATCCCAAAACCCACTTGCATAGTTAGAACATAAGTGAATAACCCAAATGGATAGTGGTAAAAAAAATTCTTAGCATTCACTCATTAAGTTGGTATCTTGCTCCTTGTATTTCTAATCTAAAACTATTATACAAAAACTTGGTTTGATATGATTTTTACATCTATTAAATTAATTTAAAATGATCGTTTTGCATAATTTTTTCCTTTGTATGAAAACGCATATGATAGTTATTTCTTTTAAAGATAAAATTTATTTAAGTTAACTTTTTAAGTAAATATTCTTCATTATTGATCGCTTTTCAGGATATCCACCCAGGAAAGCAGATTTTATCAGAAAAGCAGATCTTTTCACATACTTTGTGATAGTTCCACTATCTCTGATAGGATTTGCAATTGCCTTCATGATAGTTTGTTTATGGTGAGTAGTTTGATGGACCTTAACTTGTTACTAGTGATGTGTGAATCTTCATAATGACCAAGTTTAAGGTCAAATCTCTTTCACTTCGACATCCGGCCTCTTGAAACTTTTTGAAGGAAGAAGAAAAATGTACTAAGTTATGAATAGATTTTATATATCTCACTAAATGTGACATTTATGCATGCGCCTACAATCGTGTTTATAACAGCTACTAAACAGTATTTTAACACAGACTAGAGGTCAAATTACATCAATAACAAGTGGAGGTAAATTCAGAGATGGCAGCATAAAATAATACTAAAGTGTTCCTCTTATATTTCTCTAAACATTTCTCTTCACCAAAATGCACTTAATGGATCATTTTAAAGTAGACATGAGTCAACTCGTATATATTTCGCAAATACAAATTTGAATCCTTTAATCCTTAAAAATGTACAATTTTAGTATAATTATTGAGAATATTTAAAATTGAATTCAAAATAAGTTGTTTAGGAAGGCTTGGTAACACTGACAAATTATATTTTGGTTTTTATGTCTATTCTGTCATTAAGAACAAAGATAACACTTTGTTTCTTAGTTAAGTTATAGTTATACTATTTTGTATTTTTTTTTACGATTCTGTTAATCTTCCATCACACAAGTTATTTATAACTTTTTTTTACATCCATTACTGTTTCTAGCCTGTGGCCTAGGTCAGTGATTTATTCAAGCCATATATTTTCCACTTCTGGCTTGCTAGACCTGTCATAGCTTCATATGACTTATAATCTAACAAAATCCAGTCCCCGGTCCTTAATTTATCACTGTGAAAGGGTAAATCCATATTTTCACCAATGATAAATTTTTCGGCCATACCGAGAATCGAACCCGCGACCCTTAGCTCAGTAGGTAGACATGTAACTGAATGAGCTAAGGTGTCAGATCCAAGTCTATATAATTCCTTTAAAAAAATTGCTTAAAATTGTCATATCAAGTTATATCTTCATAATAATATTGTAATCAAGATTCTTTGTTGAGATTGGTGAACATCTCTAATACCATAGTATTCAAGGAATCGAGCATCCCTTTTCGATTTAAAAGTTGAAAGTTTTAAGTTGTGTTATGTGACAACAAGAACCTAGCCTTGGTTTTGCTTTGCATATTTCGGCCATAGCTTCGCATCTAATTTAAAAAGTGACCTTCGCACATCCCCGATTGCTACAAATCAATGGTTGACAAGTACCACAACAATAAGTGAAGGCTACAGCGGGAAAGTCTAGTTTTAACTCAAATTGAGTTAGTGCTACCATCTGTTAGACAACCATGAGAACTTTCTAATGCACTTTAGATTATGCTTAAAAGAGGTGTCTATCACATTTAAATAAATTATTACATTTTAAAATATTTGTTGGGGTCCTTACGGTGCTTGATGTATAAAAGTTGTCCTGGAAAATGTATTGTTAATATTTCTCCTGTAACTTTCAATTGTTCTATCATTAGTAAAAGTGTATCTTAAATATAGCTTACAACATGAATGTTGGCCTGCTTCGTTAGCTGTATCTATGATCTAAGGCAGTGTTTCTCAATCTTTTCCCAACAGGGGACCACGTGATTCCCCCACAGTCCACCCACCTTAATATGTTACCTACCTGTCACTTGTTAAAGCAGGAAATTATTCTATAGTGAAAGTGTTTATCAAGTGCAAAGAAAGCATATGTAGATAACTTTGTTTCATATTTAATTTCTACAGTCCAATTTTCATAGGAAGAGCCTTATTAAACAGCTAACGATATTGAATATACATTCAAGTCATATATATGATTTGTCACTTATTTTTAATAATATTGTACATTCAATAAAAACATTGGTGGAATGTGGGTTTAACCTTTCACATTGATAAATTAACGGCCGTGGACTGGATGTTTTGCCTGTCCTAGTTTTGAGTTAGATTGTAATGCATATGAAGCTACAACAGGCCTAGCAAGCCGGTAGTGGAAAATATATGACTTGACTAAAAAACTGAACCAGGCCACTGGCTGGAAACAGTAATGGATGTAAACAGTAAAATTTGATAAGGAATATCTGCTCTTCCTATGAAAATAGGACTGTACTTGTGGAAGAAATTATAGTTGACTTAGCACAGGCATGTCAAATTTGTTTGGACATAAGGGCCACATCAAAAATTGAAAATCTTGAAAGGGTTGCATTCCAAGAAATGCAATATTGTTAGCATATTTAAGTAAAAAAACTTAATATCAAATACTTTTTTTAAAATAAAAAAAATTGGAAGTTTTTTTTCACACAAAGTGTGTGAGTTTTAAACTTTAAATTCTTGTGTTAAAGTAAATTTCATAATAAATGACAAATCTGATAAGTAAATAGTAAAAATGGGGTACATCAATCTCACTTGTTAGATTTATTGAATGACCCATTTCCAAATGTCATCATCTCAAAAAATGTATCAATACAACGCAAATAATAAGATAAATCGGGACACATAGTGTGTTTCACCTCATCAAAAGATCCAAGGGCCGCACAAAATCTTGTAGGTTTGACATGCCTGACTTAGTGGAACTAACCTGTCAATATTGTACACTTTTGATTTATTTCATTTTTTACTTTAAAAAAAAGAATTAAGAGTTTAACTGTGAAAAATTTCAACCTCGATATTATGATGATCCTTACATAATGTGCCCCATAACCCAAAAAAATTCTGCCTGTTCTAGGGATGTTGTTTTGACTTTGATTGAAGACCTCAAATAAATAATAGTTTGATGTTGGGTAGTTTTCATAAATTTACATATAGACATAATTATTTTGTTTAAAATGGATATCCGGAAAGTCTTTGCTTAATAGTAATATAATACACAATTTAAAAAGCAGATACGATTGTGTAATACCATTCATTATTCTGTGGTCCCATGTGCGGACCACCTGGCACACCATCACGGACCACAGTTTGAAAACCACTGGTCTAAGGTGTCACTCTTGCAATGGACTAGACTGCCAATGACAGAAAGATCTGGTTTGATGTATCAATGGGTGTACTCACAGTGGTTTTTCTAAAATAGTTTCCCACTCTCCACGCAAATACAGATACACTTCTTCCAAGTTCAACATTCCTCAGCCATAACCCATTAGCCTAATTAGTATAACCTGAATGGGTAGTAAGACGCAGTGCTAAAAATTAATTTTTCTGATGCTTGCAATAATTATTAACACAAGAACTTATTAAACTAGAATATACAGCCCTATCGTAATATTCTTTGTTTAGCTGTAATATCAAACAACGGCGAAGAACGATGAGTCAAACTCACAATCTAGCTGACAGCGAGTACCTCAACTTCCTTACAATCAGGGAAAACACTCCTAGAATCGCTAAAGGTGAATTACTTTTATTTTCAATATGAACATCATCTCCAGCTATTCCATAATTCACTTCAAATTTATATTGTATAAAACTGCACCCAAGCATGTGCCGCATTCAAACCAATTAGAACCTTGCATTCTAGATTACGAGACAAAAGTACCAGGACATTGTTTTGCAAATAGGTCATTGCAATCTTCACATCTATGTATACTAGGTGTTTAACCTGAACAGGTAGTTAGGATGAAGTGCTAAATAAATAATAAAATAAACATATATGCTTCGGTGGTCAAATGGTCTAAAGGAGGGGTTTTTAGTCTTTTTACTATTATAGACAATGGATTGCCCAATATGTACACATACCCCTTTGAAAGACTGTCAATATATTGGCCTTACTTTACATATGGGTAGATAGGAACAAAACATTTGAAAGAAAATAATAGGGATTTTATCATATTGATTTATAAACCAAAGGCAAATAACAAATGCACAATCTGTATAGAAAACTTTTTTTTTTTAGTTATTCGGATAACAAGTTTCATACCTCCAAAGGGTACGGATACCCTATTTAAGAACACATGGTATACAAGGCTCCACGTACGATCAGGCCAACCCTTAGTTCTGGCTGATCAATCTGAACTGTCAGTTTTGACTTACTGCGTGTGATACCCTTAAGGCGTCACTCTCGCATTAGACTAGACTCATGACGACGGAGAGATTGGGGTTCAAATCATGGTTGGGTGTACCCAGGGTGGATTTTCCTAAATAGTTATACAGTCACTCTCTCAATGCAAATGTGGGTAACTTCCTATTAATTCAAGCTTCCTCATCCCAAACATTTTGGCATATTTAGTACATTTACATATTGATTAAAATATAGAGTAAAATGTGGTATGTATGAAAAGAATGATAATAAAATTACCCGCCTCGGTGGCGTAGTTGGCTAACGCGTTTGTCGTGTTGAGTTCTACTGCTGAGGACGGGGAGATCGTGGTTCGAATCTCGATCGGGTGAACTGGGGGGGGTTTTTCCTAAATGGTTTTCTGCTCTCCCTCCACGNAAATGCGGGTTCGCTTCCTCTAATTCAACCTTCCCAATTCCTAATCCATTAGAGTAATTAGTACTTAAAGCGTATAACCCGAACGGGTAGTAAGACGCGGTGCCAAATATTATTATTATTAATAAAATTGTTGTGTTATTGGACCGGTGTTACTTGATGATTGAAACTAATCCTAACTTTGTATATAGATCGTGAGGAGTTGATAGTCACATATGATCCCAGTGTCGAGTCTTTTGAAAGCTCCGCTGTAGATTCTTCTCCTGAAGACAGACCAAACATGAATTCTTCTCGACAACAATCTCCAATGTATCCCACGCAAGGTAAGTTTATGAAATATAATGCAATTCAATAATATATTATAATAATAGTTATGTACTAGCCTCGGCGCTCTTGGTGTAGAGTGCTTGCCTCAAGTACCGACATTCACAGGTTCAAACCTGGCCTCGATTGACAGATTTTACCGAGCGATGAAAATCCACAACACAACGTTCTTTGGAAGGAAAGTAAATCCATCGTTCCCGTGTCGTCTTGGAATGTCAAGTATCTTTGTAAGGTAGGATATGAGATCTCGCTTCAATGCAGGAAACAACGAGAAACTAGCCATTTCAGGACTCTCCTAGTACATGTGTTTATACCAAATGATTTGAGAAAGTGGTACTAACCAGCCGAAGGGCTCAGTGGACAATGCTCCGGTTCTATTGGAAACACATAAGAACCAACCTTTGTTGTGTAAGCTTAATAGTTCATAGTAGAGTTAAGATTAACTGTTGGTATTAAAGTTAAAATATGTGACACCCAACAAAGAAATATTTATTAAGTTTCCATGAGCAATTTTTTAAATTTTTAATTAAACTTATGAAGAATTCCTTTCCACTCTTTGAAGTGCAGTGATTTACCGTGAAACATTAGTCTTGTATTTACAAGATTCAATATGGCGCTATCATTGCTGTTTATACATAATATACACGACAAACCAAATATCATTTGACAGTTGTGCTGAGCCTTAAACAACTTTTTTTAAATTAAATATTTTCCCTTTAAGTTAGGATTCTACCCATCTTTACATAAGAAGGTGGAGGAAAGAGGGTTAGGAACAAACACAAGATGTTTTTGCGCTGAAAACATAGTTCACACTCTACACTTCTGCCACTGAACAAAAAGGAAATAGTTCTCTCTTGAAGAAAATTGGTTGGTACCATTTAATCATTTGACCTTGTTTTCATTCGATCAGAACTCATTTGGCTACCACTAATAATTATTGCAGAAATTACTAGGAAAATTGAATATCATTATTTATTTTAATAGAATTGAAACAGTAATTGACCAAATTGTTACCTTGATTACTTTTAAAACTTCTGTTCTTGGGGTTGAGCTGAGTTGAAGAAATAGTAACCTCCAATATTTTGGTTCTATTTAAAATGTCCATTTGGAATGAGTTAACGACTTGTGTAGACAAGAATTTGAGATAAAGTAAAGATTTTACTGGTAATTCCACTCATATCATCTTTATCTTGAACTGTTTCAAGTTTATGGCCAGGCCATTTTAAAGTAAACTACGTGTAACCACCTCTATTTTTCCACAATTCTTCTCCTCTCACTGACACATTTGCTGTCATCTGCTACTTTTATCTCTTTCTCAGTCTCTCTGGAAGTCTTTTCCTTCATACTTTATCTCCATTACTCTCCTTTTCTATCCTCATTTCTTGCCCATACCATCTCAAGGACTCCATGTACCCTCACCCAATCTTGCCTGAACATCTTCATTCCTAATCCTATTTCTCCTGGCGAAAGCTAGCATGCTCGAAAAAACCCATCCCATGGCCTCTCTAGTACCAATCAGGTTTATTTTGTTCTATTTGTGCTATTTTTTCAACAAACTAGAGCACATTGCCGAATTTAATATCTTCCCTTCTCTATTTCATCCAAGGTACTAGATGTATCCAAGGTCCTGAAAGTGACTATGTGGTGAGAAGAGAATCGTCACGCGACACTATCGTTCCAGATATCTATGAACCCAGTTTTGATCAATACAACATGACCCGCCATCCATTCGTGATGACCCGGAGCAGAAACTTCCTGCAGAGTCTGAGGAGACGTCTGGCGTCGTGTCTCGGGCTGGATCCACACCTAGATCCGCCCCATGCACCGAGGAAAGCCAGCAATAATGAGACCGGCCTGGATGATAGTTCCGTTGAGGAGCTACTCAACAAGTTCAACTCCTTAGTCCTGAGTTTCCACTGGAATGACATGACGCCTATCGACGCCTCTCAGTCAGATGACGAGTTGTCAGTTTCTGACGTCCCCTCGTCTACTGTTGTCTCTGAGATGTTTGTGAGGCGCTGGTCCAAACAGAGGTTATGTAGGATGATGTCTGAAGATGATTGTCGCTCGACGCTGTGGGGGAGTGTTGTCTCCGACCGAGACACTGTGTTCTCGTGTGCCAGTCCCTTGTCCAGGGAGGGGAGTTTCTTCTCGGTCAATTGTTTATCACTCTTGGATTTAACAGAGCCTTTGCCTCTCTCAGAATAGTCGATAGCAATGCTTGTAATCAAACGGAAACTAATTATCAATTCAAAATGCATAAAAAAGTCACATATTTTATATGAACTGGTATTCATCATCTTTATCATAAACTGTTTACAGTCTGTTTAGTAAAATGCCTTCATCTTCCTCTTTCCTTCCACTATTCTTTTCCGCTCCCTCGCTGTTATCTGTTCTCCACATCTCTTTCTTGGCCTCCATTGCAATCTTTTTCCTACATATTTCATCACCATCATTCTCTTGGGTATTCTCTCCCTTTCCATCCTCATTACATGTCCATATCATCTCACGTACTCCAACACCCTTAGTACACGACCCTTTCATCTCAAGGTTTTCTTTCCCTACCATCTCATGTACTCCCATTCTAGCCTGTAATAATAGTAAGCAACTTAATTATAATGGCAAATATTTTTTTAGAATCGTGGTTTAAAAGTTTTGTGTGTTAACTGTGTTTGTAAACCCCAAGATACAAAGATATAGCACAAACTGTTGAAATAATTAAAAAAGACAACAGTGATAATAAATAAATTTAATATAAAACTATATAATCAGTACACTGATAATAAAATATACATAACTTTGTAAGTACAACATACAAAACTAGAATACGGTTTGCTTTTTAAATACTATGGATGGGGAAATACTACACATTTGTGTGTGTGTGTGTGTAAAATAAACATTTGATCTAACAGTTGCTAGAAAATATTCTCAAACCCAAAACTTAATAGATTTAGAACAAATAATCTGGCTACAAAACTAATGCCAAATGTTGGACTAACACACTGGTCAAATGCAATTTTTTTTATAATACATTGGTTTATTAGTGCAAGGGATTTTGATATCAGAAGTGTTTTTTGAGTAAATGTTATATATTTATAAAATAAAACTAATTACTATGTTAAAATCCCTGATTTAATAAAATATATCACAAGTGATAACTCATTTTTTAAATAATTCGGTCCATTATAATAAGAGTATTAATAACAAAATGTAAAACAATACTTTGTGATCAATAAAAAAAAGTGCAACAACAAGATTACAATAACAACGTTTGTAAGAAAATATCTATTTTATTAATTCTTGTATTTGTGAACAAGGGCTATTTTAAATGCACTAAACACACTCTTATTTATTTTTTAGTTTGGTAGGACCGATAGAAAGCCTGAGGCAAAGGTCCAATGTATCTATGGCAGAACCTTTGTTCTGATTTAGTTTTATTTTCAAGTGATAAGGAATGGCGAATTATATTAAGTCTTGGTACATACAAATAAACATCTACAGTTTACAGCCCGTGGCCACACACACATTTGTCAACATTTATTAAGGGTTTAAGACGGACAATCACATCCCTGCAATTTGAAGGCTTATAATTTTTTCCAAAATATATAGGGTCTTTTTTTATTGCTTTATAAAGAGGTCTACCACTTTTTTTTAGTAATAAGGTACTAAGTTGGAATTATTTTTTACTTAATATGAAAATATTGATTTGATTTTACAAAATGGTCTCTTCTATATTTTTAATCAAATGAATTTGACATACTTGCTCGAGTATCTTATGTACTCCAACTCTTGCTAGGACAACCTTGTTCCAAATTCTAGCTCAAATAAACAGGAACTTATTCGACATTGTGAATTAAAATCTAGAATAAATCTATTTATCCTGATAGATTTAGAAACCTTTGAATTTCCTTGTGTTGTATATGTAGATCGCCCCCTTTAGTCGATTCGCCCATTTCTGATGTTACATCCCTAATAGCCAGTACAGGACAGCTAATTTTAAGTACTCAATTTTCTTTGGAAGTAAATTATGTTAATATTTATATGGTAGAACTATTATTTGGAATAAAGTTCTACGCTAAGATCCTGGTTAAAGCTAGGATGGATAGCAACTTGATTGGTTCTGGCTATCCCTACTTTTAAGCTATGCTAGAATTAGAAAGTTCTTTATTGACCAGCTAATAAAATTCTAAAATATTGGTAAATCACACATTTGCATTATTATCATCATCATCATCACAGTTTCATGACACTGGTAAGGTTTGTCTTGGACATAAAGCCTTTCCATTTACTTCTCCCCCCCCTCCTCACAACCTTTCTTCCTCCACTCCTCCTCTCCTGGTTATCAACAACCAATGAATGGTTGCTGCTTAAGACCTTTGATGGAACTACCTTTACATCCATGATGTTTTTCCAGACCAATTTATCCACAACAGACTACCTTGGCCAATCGGTACTATACCAGATCACCTTGTGGTTTTTCTTTTTCTAAACTTGAGTTCCCCACCATTAGCTCATTTCTTTTACACATGAGAAGCGATCTCTCGCCTTCCCCAGCTATCTGGTCTAAGTACTTATAACCTTGTATCTATGTTCCAACATGTGCATTGAAGTCCTCCATTACTACCACCACTCTCTGCCCACCCAGACGCTTTTGCAGCTCTTCTTCAAACTCTTAGTCCCCAGAGATATACCTGCAATATTTTCATGCTCGTGCCCTTCACTCCTATTTTCACCTTAATTATCCCATCACTGATTCCCTTTTATCTCTGAACATCCGAGTGCATCTGGTTTCGTCCTCCCCATGATATCCACAATTGCTTCCGCTTGCCCCATCAATGTGTGTACATTCATTGTTCCTATTATTAGTCCTTTTCCATTATTTTAACAATTAAAGTCATTATTTGTATAAACACTGCTCAATAACTAAGTTGCCTTATTGCTATAATTATGTAAAGAAAATTCCTTTCCAAATAACTATAAAAATGTTGGCAAAGATCTGCTAAATTATCAAGGTTTTCACCTCGTTTACAAACTACTAAAGCTATGTAGTGAAAATATTTGTATTGGAAAGCAGCAATGAGTCTGCTAAATACTACATAGCAACTATTTGTATTGGAAAGTACAGTAAGCCCACGGCTTCTTTGGTGCTGACTGACAGCTCACAGCTGACTTCTGACAGTCAACATTTAGGTATATACCTACATTTTTACTGTGAGAAGTGACAGCTGCTAAGCATATGTTTTGGCTCGGCGTAGGGATACATAATTTGGTCTGGTAACTTTTCAAAGCCGTCAGCACCAAAGAAGCCACAGGGCTACTGTAGCAATGAGGCTAATAAATGCTACGTAGTGACATTATAGGTATCTGAAGGCAGCAAAGAAGACGGAAGTTCTATATTATGCGATTGTAGAATACTGAGCAATGCTTGTATCTGAGTGGCTTGTTTCTTGAGTGAGTTGTTGCAATGTTTCAACTCTGTTTCCAGCTTGTATCTGCACTCCCTCTCTTCCTCCAATTCTCTTTCTGCTTGAGAACTCATAGCGACCACAATACCTGGCAACACACCAATCATATTTACTAGATTTTGTGTCAATTTTATTATTTCATTTGTATTTATTACTCAAGGACATATTACAAAATGTTACAGACTCATTATTTCATACACACAGTGTATCAATAATATAAATGATACTTGACATAAGTTATCTTTCATACCAGAAAAATAAAATAATATTGGTCCAATTTTTCTTTTTATTGTTTGCGTACAAGGGATGCCAAGTATTGACAAGTCCCTTAACCTAGAACTTTACTTGGCAATTTATGAAAGCATGGATTTGACTATAACTAGTAAAATCTCAAATACTAACTTTGAGAATATAATTTAGCGGGCAATCCAGAAAAATGTGTTGTATGATTTACAAAAACAATCATCCCATTGTTTTAGTACAAAATAGGGATAACAATCATTCTACCCACCCTCAATGCTTAGCTGCCAAATTAAGGAAATACTATTCAGTTGAAATAATATACAAAATTTGTTGTTTTCAATGGTGTTTATATTTTGCTCCCCATAAGGTTAAGTTAGTTGGGTTTTGCTATTTCAGACACACATGAGTTTAGTTGGTGACCTATCATTAATAAAACCTGCCTCATCTTGCGCTAAAGCATTACCTGACGAGGAAATATATTATGTGAGTATAGTCCACGATACGTTTGGCAGAATATCATCGTGTCCAGTAGAATAACTATTGAGTGTGCTCTTTGGCGTCTTTTTTTAAATCAAGCTATAACTGGATTATTAGCTTATGACCATAAATAACATTAAAGTAAATTAAAAAGGAAACTAAAAAATTCTCTATCATTGTTTTCGTCACCAAAATATTTGAATGTTAGAAAAATAATTAGTAGTGAAAACCGACCACAGTAAAATATTAGATAAGACAAATACCAGGAGCTTAATACTGTAATCTATGAATCAATTCCTTATCTAGTTAAGTCTTGTTATTTACGACGCCAACTAAATCTGCTTGCAGCACATCTCCTATTCAGCAAATGTTTTAAAAGTACAACCCAAGCAGGTAGTAAGACACAGTGCTAAAAAATATTGATATTAGACTGGACTACCGATGACAAAGAGATAAAGGTTTGAATCCTGGTCAGGTGTACTGGATTTTCAGTCTCCTTCACACAAAAGCGGGTATTTTTCTTCTAAATTATACCATGTGGTGTATTAGCTGACGAGGTAACAAGAGAGCAAAAAAAAAAGTGGCTTGGAAATAAGATGCCATCTATAAAGTTTTATTCTCTTTCGACAGGTCATTTCCAATTAATATTCCATTATTTGATGCTAGCCCATTTTATTCTAGTCTATCATCTCTTGAGCCACCAATTCCCATTTGAAGAAATTCTCATCAGCACCCTTTGGGGCTAATTCCTACTAAATGAAAGTTGATGAATACATTAGTGCCAAGTGTTAGTATCCTTTGAAGTTAAAGTAAACTTTGTGAAACTTGTTTGAGGATATTGAAACTCACCATTGATGACCCTGACAATCCTCCACAGTCTGAGGATGATGAGAAGTCCAAACCCGGCCTGCGCATGACTGTGCATAAAAACAATATCCAATACAAGAGACGTCACGACAATTGTGAAATCAAAAACTTCCAAGAAATGTTTGAAGAAACCCCATCCCATGACATATATGGTGAACAAGTTCTCCACCACAAAGATGGATAGAATAGTGATACTGCTGTATTTTAGGGCATTCTCCAACATTTCAAGTTGGCTAGAGTGCTCTAATGCGCTGGCATCGATGACCAACTCAATCAGAACCAGGATGAGATCAATGATCACTAATGTTAGTATCGCAATCTAGAAATAAAAGACACATGAAACAATAAGTTATTTTTTTTTAGTGTGTGTGCTAGTGTTCTCATAAGAGTTCAATAAAATATCCATCACAACTATCTTCCATCCATTCTAAAGACGTTGCCTAGGATAGTTTACCATTAAATTTGTATCAAAGAGGAGATTTAGCTGAAAAAGTGACAGTACCAGCACTTGTTTGGATCGAAGGTGATAAATAACTCTTGAAGCAACTGGTTGGGAAGCATATTTGCAAACATTATCGACTTCACCAACCCCACAAGATCAAATGCCTCATGATTTTGCCCCTGGATTCGCTTCTCCAAATTGAACTCGATCTTTGGGTCTGACTCATAGAAGAGGCCACCTTCACTTTCTTGGTCATTATACTTTCTTGGATAATCTTCTCAAGGTTAATCTAACATGGAGAAAGCATATGCTTACACACAACTAATTTACAGGACTAGCAAAGCTTTCTCCATTTATTTACTTTCTTGTACAAAGTCAAATTGAAGAGCTCGAGATCAGATAGTCCTATGCCACATCATACTCGAACTGAGATAAAGGGAGAACATGTTTAGAACAATTCCATGAATCATATAAATATATAACACACTTTATTGTATTGCTCTACTATCGGTTGTCGGAATGTAATAGTATTTGTAAAAATAGAGGATAGATGGTGTTTGATGGTGTTGAATGCTAACATCTAATTTTTTTCAGAAATTGGCTTAAAACTATCTGATCCCAAACCCTTCAAAAGTACTAATAGCGACACGAAGCCACTCCCTAGTTGCTGGTGGCTGTGGTATCAATGATAGCTCCCTCAATACATGGCTGATGATTTCCACATGTTCATCACAGACTTGCCTTAAAACTATGAGTGACGAATGACCCTGAGTGAGGGACAAATCCTGGATAGCTCAGTAGTAGAGAATTGGCACTCTAAGCAAAGGGTCCTGGGTTTGACTTCCATAGCCAGGTGTCATTTTTCAAAATTTATGAAGAGGAAATCTAATATTAACTTATAACCAGTTTTGAAAAGGAGGGGGAAAGATAAAAAGCTTTGCATTGCACCCAAATTATTAGAATTTTTAGAGTCGTATCAAGGAGTGGTTATATTGATTTAGTTGCAAACAGTTGGTAAGTTGTTGCTTCTACCATTAAAAAATAAATTTATTTACAAGCTACTTTATTTTAGTAAAAGTATATACAATCTAATTAGGCTTGGCTATGATAAATTAAGAAAAGATTTTGTTTATTACCCAATTCGGTGGTCGAATGGCGTCACTTTCACAATAGACTGAACTACCAATGACTGGGATATCAGGGTTCGAATCCTAATCGGTTGTATTGAGGGTGGTTTTCCTAAATGGTTTTTCACTCTACCTACACGTACAATGTAGGTACACTTCCTCTTCTGCCATCTCCAATTTGCATAGCAGTAGGTACATATGGGGTATAAAGATGCGGCAATGAATAAAAAAGTTCAATTTCTATTTTTTGTAATGAATGCAATAGAGGGTAGTAGTTAATCAATTTTTAATTTTAATGTCTTAATAAAAACACATGGCAGACCTACATGGAACTTTGAGTTCTCAATGACAGCGCGAGCTCGCTCTCTGAATGTTCTGGGCGGTTGTCTCTTCTTGTGTGTGGGTATTGTTAGCGAAGAACTTCTGTCAGGACATGTGAGGGGTAGTTCTGTCGTCTCTTGACATACCTGGTCACCTGCCCCTAGGTGCAGTGCCATCACTATACAGGTTAGCTGTAGACAAAAGAGCTAAGTTTTGTTTGTATATTCTATTCACAACAATCACTATTGTTAATTTTAACCAGTTCGACACCTTAGCTCAATCGGTAGCATGTCAGCCAACTGAACTAATAGTCCCAGGTTCTTTCTCCGGCATGGCCAAAAAATTTATCATTGGTGAATTGTGGGTTTCCTCTTTCACAATGATGAATTAATGGCTGAAGGCTGGATGTTGTGTCTGTTCTAGATTTAAGTCAGTTTGTAAGTTGTGTGCTGATATAATTTTAGTTAATTAGTTGGTTTAGAAAATGTACTTTAAATAGGCATACCTCAAATAAATGAACTAAATCAATATTAACAATTTTAATTGAAGGAACAGGGAATATTACACTTTGTGTGAATGAAGAGATTTGCTTTCTTTGTTACAAAACATTTAGAAAATGTATTATTATTAATTGACATAGCAAGAACACAAACATAAGTACCAAGAGTATAGGCAGCTTTTATAGTAGGCCTATTTAAAGTTAAAAATGTACTCACTTAGGCTCCTATGTTTAAGCAAACTCTCCCACATATTTAAGAACTATGACTATAAAAGATAATGGGGGACACTACAACGTAATATATTTTTTAAGGAATACCCAGTGGCAAAACACCCAGGCCTGCAGGGCCTGCAATGTGGGGAGCCCAATGGTATAAGGGTGAAAGGGAACTTTAAATTACTATAAATTTTGTGGAAATAATTGTAATCAAATAACTTATGCCCTGATTATTGACAATTTAGATAGTTGAATATGTGAGTCCGACAGGCGGGTATGTTGGTTGTAGACGGGCCATTATAAGATCAAATTTCAATGTGGTATTTAAGATGCTATGTTTCACATTCTATTTATGAGTGGTAATTCCTTTAAACTTGTGGGGAGTTAATACACATTTTTATAGCTAATCATCATTTAATTTTAATTTTTAAATAATATGGTTATGATACCCGTCGATATAGCTCGCTTGCAAGCACACACCATGGAATTTTTATTATGCCTGTTTGGCCTAGTGATTTTGTTTTAAACGTGTTAGGGGAAAATCTAGTATTTGTAGAACTCTTAAATTTTCAGAAACACTTAAACGTATTTCAAAACCTTAAGTCCAAACCTGCAAGAAAATGTAACCTTACCTTTGTAGATAATGTTGGAGTTTGCAAAGGTACAAGAATCAAAATTACAACTAAAATAACTAACTTTTATTGATTACAATGTTCGTTTGTACAATAATTTTTAGAATAGGACAACTCAAAATTTTTAAAAGGCCACATAATATCTATGACCATAGATAGAGATAGTAAATATTGAATCGACCAACACTAGAGGTGTTTTCGTGGTTGACCTGGTATCGATATTTACAACCACAGCGTTTTCAACGTGGTTGTAAACATCGATATCAGCCTTCGTGAGCAAATTGATCTGTGGTTTTTATGTTGGATTTAAGAGTATGACTTCCTAGTGAATGGATTTTAAGTTTTTGTAAGTTAAAATGGACATCAATTACTAGCTAGAAATACATGACATTAAGTAACTACTTAAAACCGTTTAATTAAGGATAAAAGAGAGTATTATATGATCTAGGGTTATTTAATATTACATATTACGTACTTCATGTTTTATTAAGGCTATTTTTGTAAAGATATGTTTAACATGATATGTTGTGTAAATATTAGGACTAGTCAAAGTAAGCACCAATCTAACTAAGAAAAAAAAGCTCACTATCCATCGATTTGCAGTGCATGGCTGACAGCTTATAGCTGACTTCTGAGAGTCAGCATTTAGATGTATAGATATATGTCAGGAGTGACAACTGCTAAACACATGTTTTTGAAGATCATATGGTTTGGCGTAAGGCTCTCAGCTGTGAGCTGTTAGTCAGCACCAAAGAAGCCATGGAGCTACTGTAGTTGTGGGCTATTGCAAAGAATGACTTTGTATTAAAATTGGAATATATATTTCAATACTACTTCAATATATATATGTGTGCCAATTTAAATACTACTTCATTATATACCCCAGATAAATGTCTACATCTTGCGTTACTTTATATTCCCTTCAAATTGTGCCTATACAACTTGGCTAAACAAGAGCATGCCCAAGGTTAAGTAAGAATACTTACAAGATTTTTCATTAGCTTTTCCAATTTTAACCTTTGAAGGTCTGTTGGAGTTTTAGCTATGACTAGTTTACTCTCTTCATTTTCCTCCGAAGACATTATTATAAGACACTGATTTGCTCATAAGACTGTACTAAAAAAAGGCATTATGGTCATAAATGACAATACTATGATGTACGGCATATATGATATACCTTGCTAAGTAAAAAATCAATCGCACCGCAAAACAAATTATTTTGACCTCATCAGGATTCAAACCATTCTTACAAGAGGGCGGATTGTGAGTAACTGGTCACCTTTCGCTCGTGCTTTTAATCTTTATTAAAGCAAGTGCTGAGTGCAGTTTAATACCTTAAACGCATTTGAAGTCTAATATAATTAATTCTAAATTATTATTTTCTGTTTGTGAATGCGTCTTTGTTTACTATTGTATAACTAATTGAATACGTTTTGTTTTGTTCGCTGATATAACATGGCCAAGAAGACAAGCTTTGACAGCATCAAACTTTCTAACTTAGTGCAAGATTAGGTCAAGGTAGCACTACAATCTAAGGATGTATTAAATAATCTAGTGACTACTATAACTGAATCGGTGACCCATGCAGTCGTGAAAGAACTGAAAGATCTACTTGATTTTAACATGGATGAAATTAAGAAGCTGAGAGAATAAATTAAGAAACGAGATGCTGATCATAATCAGCTAAAGCGTGAATTTGTACTTTCGAAAGATGAATTGGAACAATACCAAAGACGATCCAACCTGAGATTTTTTGGTATGCTGAAAACACCTCGGAGAACACGGGCTCTTTGGTTCTGGATGTGATTAAGAATAAACTCAATCTACCGCATGTGACTGTTGATGACATCGACCGTAGTCACCGAGTAGGCAAAATTTCAGGAAGCAAACCCAGGCCTATCATTGTGAAGTTTGTTTCATACAGGAAACGAAGTGAGGTCTTCCGTATGAAACGACAGCTTGCTGGGTCAATAATAACTGAAAGGGAAGACTTAATTGCTGAGTGTATGATCTTACTACAAGAAGCTATACAGAAATTTTGTTTGAAAAACGTATGGACTTAGATGGACGCATTGTTGTCAAGACTGAAACAGGCAAGTTACACATAAACTGCATGGAAAAGCTACCCATTGCACAGTGAGTGATCTAGAAATATATTTTTTTATTTTTTTATTTTATTTTTTATCCTTTTTCGTAACGTTCGTAACTTTCGTCATTTTTATTTGTTTTTATTGTGGTACTTGATTAATTGTTTTGTGTTTTACTCGTTATTATTAATTTACTAAGCTCAAAAATAAATTTCGTAATTTTTCTCTCTTTCATGGTTTCATTTGTTTTAAGTGGTATTTGATATACTATCGTGTGTGTTGATTATTGGTATTAATTTACTCAGTTTTAAAATGTGTGTATGTGTATGTGTATGTGTGCTAACAAGCTCAACTCAAGTCTCATCTCGGGTAATGGTAAGTTTAATTATTTTTATATTTTTTTATATGTGCGGATAATATTTTACAAGGGCGGGATAGCCCAACTACAACATGTTTTAGTGAGCTATGTTCCATGGCTGTTGGTGACCTTGACCAATCGCTCTTTTCATTCCCTTCCTTTACAACTCCAAAATGTACTTGAAAGCCAGCTGCTATCGCTACAGGTGGCCCACGTAAATGCACAGTCTTTACTAAGCCAGTTCCACGAATTCAACAGCTTATTTTCTTCTCTGTCCTTTCATGGTATTCATGTTTCTGAATTCTGGTTAAAACCATCCCTTCCTTTTAGCTTAGTACACCTGAGTGATTATCAACTCGTTAGAAATGACAGAACCATGAAAGGCGGTGGAGGTGTGTATGTACATCAGAGAGGATATTAAATAAAAAGTACTATCTGTATCACAGATTTCGTCCTCAGAACAACCTGAATATATTATTGTTGAAATAAACAATTCACAACAAAGGCTTATGTTATCTTTAGTGTACCGGCCACCTCTAGTTGGTCAATTTACTGCCTTTGAGACTGCATTGTCTGAGCACATGCACAAATATGAACATATAATTGTAATGGGTGATTTTAACGCGGACTTACTTAGTAGTAACAATTAAACCTTGCAATTACTGAGTTTATTTTCTTCATACAATATGGCGCCATGTCACTTAGACGCAACACATCATACCGTAACCTCGCATACGTGAATTGATCATATATATACTTCCAACTCTAATAAAGTGATCTCTTCTGGACAAGTCGTGGTTCTTGAATCTCACATCATGATCTTGTTTACCTATCCTACTCAATGCGTATGGCTAAAATTGCACCTAAGGTAATCACATATCGTGACATTAAATCCAATGATACCGACAAACTGAATGCTGATGCTCAATCCATGCCTTGGTACCTGGTAAACACTAAGTTAAGCGTTGATGACAGGTCACATAATGTTAATGATATGATCCTTGAATTGTACGATAAACATGCACCAGTAAAGTCTCGACGTGTTAGTAGACTACCTGCACCTTGGATGAGGAGACGTGACCAAGCATATGCGAAGTTTAAACGAGAATCGAAAATTAAGCCACTTACAGGCAACATAAATTTTAAGAAGTGTAAACGTCTGCGTAATAAATGTACCCAGGCCATTAGGAAAGCCAAAATTGACTTTTCCCTTTCACTCTCTAATACTATCCGAGCACCCAAAAAACTATGGGGAGAATTGCGGAGGATGGGAGTGGGACATACACTACTCAAAAACACTCATATGCACATAGTCCCACTAAACTAATTGAAGCATTTCTTCACATTCCTAATTTAACTAACAAGATATTGTTCGTTCACGGTAGGAGTTTACCTGGGAAAGGACTTTTTTCCCTACCAGAAATCTATTATATAGTAGGATATTGGTAAGAAAAAAGACCTTTCAGAGGTAAACTCCTCCCGTGAATGAAGTATAGCTAGAATACATATAAACGACATTTCTGCCTCCAATGCAAGTAATAATAATAGTGATTAGAATGATGACAGTACTTTTTACTTTGCCCATTTAACTCATCATGAGGTATACAAATCAATAATGAGAATAAAATCGAAATCACAGGGTGTAGACAAAATTTCAATATTGCTAATACATTTTTTTTTAAAGAAATGTTATATCAACAATAACTGACTTATTCAACTTCTCACTCATGATCGAACAGTATCCCGCACTTTGTTAACTCGCACTTATTACGCCAGTACCTAAGAAAGGACTAGCAAAAGATTTACATGACTTTAGACCTATAAGTATACTTCCGTCCCTTTCTAAAGCACTAGAATTCCTAGTGCATCAACAAATTACCGACTCATTAACAAACCCAATTTGTTAACTGCCTATCAATCAGGATTCAGATCACCTCATAGTACATGTATCGCGTTGATAAATGTCACAGACGACATTAGACTAGCCATGGATAAGCGCGACCTAACACTTCTTATATTATTAGATTTTTCAAAAGCTTTTAATACTGTGGATTTTAATATTATATTAGCAAAATTGCATGTATTATTTAATTTCTCTCAAGGCAGTAGACAGTGGATGAGATCATATTTGCATGGTCACCAGCAAAGTGTTATGTTAGGCAACACGTTCTCAACATTGCGCCCAGTTGAGGCTGGTGCTCCACAGGGCTCAGTTTTAGGGCCATTGCTTTTTTCTCTATACGTGGATGATATCACTTCTTCAAGGTCATGCTGTAAATATAATATGTATGCAGACAACCTCATCAAATATATATTTCTACTGACCGTTCTTCAATAAATACAGCCATACAACGAATAGTTATTGATCTAGTTACAATAAATGCTTGGTCTGAAAAAAAAAAAATTAACTTAAATTGAACCCTGATAAAACTCAAGCCATTCTTATAGGAACACGCAGATTACTACTGAATGTGGACCGTTCCCTACTGAATGACATACGATTAGGAGTAGTACAATTGACAACAATTACTAAAAACCTTGGCGTTATTATTGATGAAAATCTTAATTGGACTTCGATTTGCAAGAAAGTGTATGCCTGCTTACATTCACTGAAAAAACTAAATAATTTTCTCCCATAAAATATACAAATTATCCTTGTCCAGCGCTTAATAATTCCACACTTTGACTACTGTGACGTAGTATAAAATGACTTAAGAGACGCTCTAGCACAACGACTACAAAACACATGTGTTTGATACATATTTAACTTAAAACGGCATGGCCATATTTCTAAGTATTTTAATAAACTGAGTTGATTAAGAATAAATCAAAGGCGGGGGCTAGATTTATTAATATTACTTCACAAAATATTATCAACATCTCAGCCTCAATACCTACCCTCACGGTTCCTATTTGTGAAAGATAAACACAGCTGAGATACTAGATCAGAATCCACTATACATAATAATATGTCTATTCCCATACATAGATCGCAGACCTATGTTCGTTGTTCTTGGCAAGGACTTGGAGTGCAAAGGTTGTTTCCAATCATAGTAATTAATTCCACTCTGTAAATAATATGTTTTTAAATACCGTGAACATAGCGTTAAATTGCATTTTAGCAGTGACCCCGCAAACATTATGATTAAATAGGGGGGTATTCTCAGGTTTTTACAAGTCTGTCCATAAGTATGTCTTTGCATATTACTGGGATGAACAACATATTATCTAGATTTACGTTTCTTTTCATATAACTATAAATAGGGTGTGTGTGTGTGTGTGTGGGGAGGGGGTGTTCTCAGGTTTTTACAAGTCTGTCCATAATTACGCCTCTGCATATTACTGGAATGAACAACGTATTATATAGATTTACGTTTTCTCTACATATAACTATATACTATTATGGCTAATAACACATCTTCACGCATTGATGCTATGATAACTGGTCATAAAATATGTCGACCAGGTCGCAAGCGCGGCCGTAGCTTAAGCAAGTTAATTAGTTTACAGCTCAGCCACTTTAGCGCGTCGATTTATGCTCTAAAAGTTTAATAGGCACCAAGTTACCAATTCTTACACTTTCAACTATGTGTTACCACATTGTTTATTAACTCTATCTGTATTTTGTAATGGTAAAGTTAAAAATTAAAAGTGTCTTA
Source organism: Timema californicum (assembly GCA_902141385.1). Taxonomy (NCBI): domain Eukaryota; kingdom Metazoa; phylum Arthropoda; class Insecta; order Phasmatodea; family Timematidae; genus Timema; species Timema californicum. The sequence continues at coordinate 47,303 of CABFOW010001947.1, forward strand.
TAACAATGTCTTCGGAAGAAAATGAAGAGAGTAAACCAGTCATAGCTAAAACTCCAACAGACCTTCAAAGGTTAAAACTGGAAAAGCTAATGAAAAATCTTGTAAGTATTCTTACTTAACCTTAGGCATGCTCTTGTTAAGTTGGATAGGCCCAATGTAAAGAGAATATATAATATAGATATCAGCCATCATTATTTAAAATACAAAAACACGTAGAATTGATTTGAACAAAAAAAAAACTTAAATTAAATAAGAACATGTTCCACTCACCTAAGCGTGCCGTTCTAGAACTATTTGGGCACATTTCACTAACATGTTACTAACATGAAAGGTTAGGTTAAGCTAGAATGAAAAAGTTTTATAATAATTAGTTATTCAGAATTTGTTTATAAAAGGAACCAAGATGGTTTTGTATGCATATAAACATCCTAATGTAGTCGTGGTTCATTCACTAACTTGTTACATACATTTAGGAAAGTGAGATCTAATACAGGATATACATTATTTGTACTCACCCGGCCACGTTGGTTTAGATGCACTCACCCCAATGAGAGTATAGTTACAAATAAACATAAGAGTATAGAAAAAAACTTTATATAAAAAGTACGGTATACATACACACACACGCGCGCGCGTAATACATACACATTCTGCTCCGATTATAACATTGGTTGCTAAAAAATTACGGATACCTTTTCACCCACATATCACCTAGTCAAAATTATTTTCCAGAATATACCTCTTAGCTTACTTTTTATAAAGATTAAATTTTTTCATCTTTATTTCTTGTGGTATTATACTGACACATTTTAGTCCTTAATCTTTATTGAGTCCAAATGTAGTGGTGTTTATTCAGTTCTGGAAAAAAATATTCAGAATTCTTGTAGAATAATTCCCATTTTGTATTCTCCAATTTTTATGCTAGGCCTACTAATAGTTAGGTTGTTTTCAAGTTTATAGGCAATTACAACCATATCCAAAAAAATAGCTTCTGTTGATTTCAAAATACCCAACCTTTTAAGCTTAATGTTGCCGTCCTCATCGCTGGGCAGCCAAAACATATATTTTAGTGCTGTGTTTTTTAATTTTATTATTGGTATTAAATTACTTTTATAAAAGTATTACCCTAGATTACATCTAAGCAGAAATAGTGCGAGTTAATCAGAGCAAAGTAGATGGGCTTTAACATGTTCGGAGTGAATTTGTAGGAAAGTTTCTTTATCACCCTAATTGGACCCCTAATTTTTTTGTGACATGTATTATATGTGGGCTCCACGTTAGTTAGTTATCAATGGTCAGACCAAGATATTTTGCTTTCTTTGTTTCAGTACGTTATTCCCAAAGCTTATCTGGTAATTATCTATATTCTTTCTATCTTTGTTTCCTGGTTTAGTAAAAATAACATAGTTAGACTTTTCAAGATTCAGCGACAGTTTATTGATTCTTAACCAATGGTATAACAATTTCAGGTATGCTTGAATATTCTTTGCTATAGTTTTAAAAATTTTTCCAATGTAAATTATCATCTGCATCTGCATATAGTTGTAAATGGCCTTGAAAATCTAGCTGGAAAATGCCGTTAACATAAATAAGAAAAAGTACAGGTCCAATTACCGAACCTTGAGGGACCCCCCACATTACACCACATACAGTGCTTTCGTGATTGTTTATGTAAGTGTATTGATTTCTGTTAGTAATATAGCTCTTAAACCACTCAAGAGCTACTCCTCTTATTCCTATTTTAGACAGCTTGTATAATAGAATTTCATGGTTGACAGTGTCAAATGCCTTTTTTAAATCAGTAAATAAAGCTCCTAAAAGCTTAGTATTGTCATTTAATGTATTGCGTATTTTATCAATCAATTCAAAAACCACATTTATTGTATCAGATTTCCCCCTAAATCCATATTGGGGGTGTTTGAAAAAAATTTATTTTATCTAAAATTTAAGTAATCTAACTTTAATTATTTTATCTAATATTTTTGATATGGAGGATATAAGTGAGATAGGCCTGTAGTTTGATGGATTACATTTCAAAACGCCACCCTTATATATGGGAATAATTTTTGATATTTTCAGCTGTTCTGGAAATTTACTACCGTCTGTTAATGATTTATTAAATAGAACAGAGATATATTCTGCAAAAAAATTTGAGCAGTCGTTTAGTATTTTATTAGAACATTTATCAAAAGGCAATCTTTAAGAGTTACTCTTATCATATTTTTCACTTCCATTACATCTGCTAAGAAAATTGTAAATGAGCAATCTATAGTGGTAGTATAATATGTCCACTTATCAGGATATAAAGGAATATTCAATCCAAGATTATGACCTATATTTATAAACAAATTATTTAGCTTATCTGCCATTTTAGAAGTTGTACTATATTCCTTATACATAAATTTTAATCTTGCTATTTTATTATTAACTTTACAGTTTTTTAAGGGACTTATTTATCTCCTGCCACAATTGCTTAGGATTATTACTACTCAGCCATTTCGTATAAAAGTTAGCCAATGTATGTAATTTCTTAATTTATAAAAAAACAACTTAGATATTAATTTTTAGTTAGGCAATGGGCAATATTTTACTGCTCTTTAAAACATTTTTTAAAATGTTTTTTTCTGTGTCATGGAATGCTATGTTGTACAAAACAATAGTTTTGCTGTGATCTTTTGTTTTGTTGGTGACATTGACATTTCCCTCCTTTTTTGGCTACACAGTTTTTAAAGTCAGTCAAGTGATAGATGTAGGTGATCACAAGTATCCATAACGAATAAACTCTAGAAGTTAAAAACATAATACTGGGGATATGGAAATGACACAACTAGTTTATATGAATTATTATGACATTTATCCAACCCATTTTAACCTAACCTTTCATGTGTTAATAAATGAAGCTATTCAATGTAACAACTAAACGTGTGTGGTATACATCATACATTGTCTTAGTCATTTTAGTGTACACTGCCCAAGATCACGAGTGTAAAGCAAAGCATCCAAAATTATATTGTAATTTAGTTTTCATAGATTTGGAAGGTTAGGTTAAGTTTGGATGGATAAGATCACAATTATCAACACAAGAAATACTATTCTTATCAAATTATAGCTATGAGATTTTGTAAACTGTTCGGGGTTTCAGTCTCTTAGCTCTCAACCATTTAATTTATATATATATATATGTATATATATATATATATATATATATCGACACTAATATTATAAAGAGGAAATATTTGTTTTTTGTTTGTAATGAATAAACTCAAAAACTACTGGACCGATTTTAAAAATTCTTTCAGCAATATAAAGCTACATTATCAGCGAACAACATAGGCTATATTTTATGTTGAAAATTTAATTTACTCCTCATAAAAATGTCGATAGTCACTCATATTTTATAGTAGAGTCTATGATGATTCTTCAATATGTGCGTTGAAAATAATGTGGGGGGAGGGCGGGGGGTTATATATATATATATATATATTAGTTTGCCATTGTTTATTCTCTTAATTTAATACCATTTTTAAAAATCACTTAATTCACTATGGTTGTAATAGGCTTGCAAGTGCCCAGTATTTATAATATTTAAAGACACTTAATATTAAATATATAATTTTACAACATCCCTCCCCTAAGTTTATTTGAAATCATGTTAACATTATCAAGACATCAAGAATACTACACCTTTAGTACATAATTGTTTTCCAATTGTTTCGCCCTATTTTAATAAATAGCCTTCAACATCTTCAATGTATTATTTTCTAGGCCTAATTTAATCTTTAAATTATTAAATTAGTTCAAATATTTAATTATAAGAAAGTGTAGGGTTTAATGTTAATTATAAGTTGTCCAAATCATAATCAAAGTTGTAAGTAATATATATTTTAAATTTCAATTCACTAACTTAATTTTGAGCCCTTAAATCTAGTAGTTTTCATTCTTGTAAAGTCTTTGTTAAAATTATCAATTTATTACTTTTACCTTTCACTTTTAAGCATAGTGCTATTTTATTTTATCTGTGAGATGCACCTGCGGCTTCACAGTAGAAAGGGGTGGTTTGGCGTGAACAGTTAGCCAATCAGCATATCAAACTGTAGCGTCTGTTTTGATACGATGTGGAAGGGAAGCGTTAGCAGTAACACACCTGCCGCTTGGCACACGAGCTAGAAAGATGTACTAAGAGTTACAAATAGTCGTTCTTTTCGTGTTGGCTTTAGGGTGTTTAGAGATGGGTGGAAGAAAAGGTAGACCACCATGGGGCTAATTTATCGCAACTATAACCATATTATGTCTGTTCAAGTACTAAGTAACTTTTTTCTTTTCATATGTCACCAATGTAATAAAATGTCTCTTAACTTTTCTCTAAAATAAAACTTCAGAAACACCCTCATAAATTTCAATTTCTTTATTCGACTATGTTCTCCACCCCCACCATTATTTAATTAACACTGAGAGGTTCTACCAAATCAACTGGCTGCCGTGAACAAAGAAGAAGATAGAGAGGAGGAGTTTGACTAGTTAGAAGTAGAAATGTTGACCAACATTGGGGCCGATGACAGGATATCCGACTTGGCACAATTTACCCTCTCTTGGTTAGCTTCGCAAGAGATTTGCAAATGACAACTTTGCATGGAAATAACTATACACATACATGAAATAAGTAGTCTCTAAATGAATTAATCCATTAAAAACTCTACTACAATTGGATTATAATTGACTTGGAAGGTTAGGTTAAGCTAGAATGATTGATTAAAAAAATATAAATGCATAAAATATAATTTTATCTAATTATAACGATGTGGGTGCTGTGGACTTTAGTATCTCACAATAATTACCTACTCTGTGAACTAGGTGAGCTGAGAAAATATTTTCTAAATTATTTATTAGATAGTTTTAGTGACTGCTTCTCTGGTCTGGTGGTTGGAGCTACTGGCTACAGATCCTCGGCGCTTCCAGATTTCTCTGTAAAGCAGTAGGTCTAAGATGGAGTCAAACTCAGCCTCGTAAGGACAAATTAGGAGCTACTTGAATAAATAAGAAGCAACACGGGTATAAAAAACTGATATTAACAGTTGGAAAGTTCACTATGCTGACCACGTGATACCGTCCATCCAGAATTGTTAGCACCATTACTGCTTAAGATGGCGCCTGCTCGGTCACGAGCTAATGCTTTAGAGTTATAGTCTTGGTATATGGATAGCTGATTTTTTTTTGTCTTATGTAGCCTAATTAATCATGTTAAGGTTAAAAAAAAGTGAATGTGTGGAATGCCAGGGCTTTACCGTGATTCAGATCCCACGTTAGACTGTAGGTCCTCCATTTCATCTCACAATCACTCTACCATTACACATTAGCATAAGTGTGTACAACCCGAACGAGTAGTAAGACGCGGTGCTAATAATAATAGTAAGATAAAAAATCTATAAAGGTACCACACACGTTCTTGATCTGTTGTTATCATTGAAAATTTGCTCCTGTTTTTGTGTATATGGAGAGTAAAAAATATTAAATTTTCCCTGATATGACATAGAAAAAATAATAAATTAAGGGATCCCACCATATTTGCATACTATTTATTCCCTGAGAAGCTATCACTGTTGAGGATTTTATTTCCATTCAAAATTAACTAAGGTTGTAAATATAAATATGGTGGTTATTTTGGTGTGCTTGCGTTCTTTCAGGACAAAATAGTACCAATACCGGAGAGACCCAAAGATAAGAATACGCCCCACGTCCCAGATTTTGTACGAAACGTCATGGGGTCAAGTGCCGGTGCAGGGAGTGGAGAGTTTCACGTTTATAGGCATCTAAGAAGAAAGGAGTATGCTCGACAAAAATTTATCCAGGAAAAAGCTGAGAAGGTGATTATTCTTTTATTTAATTTTATTTTCAATTCTTTATGTAGACCCTAATACAAATTAAGTTAAAAGAATGAAATGAGACTACAATGCCATATGTAAGTCTTGCACTTAAACTGATAGATCATTTAATAACATAGTTTTAATGTGATATTTACCTTAGTTGAGTTGGTAGTGCTTCTAACGAGCTAAAGTAATGGGTTTTAATCCCATTATGGCTAGAAAAATTAATCTGTGAAATTAAGTCTTCTCCTTTAACAATGCTAAATTAATGGCAGAGGTGCTGGGTGTCATGCCTGTCTTAAAATTAAGTTTATTAGTTATGTGCAGATACAATCAGTTGGTTTAGAAAGTGCATGTTAAACAAGTTATATCCCCAATTCAATTAATTACTGTGAAATTTGCAATAACCCCCAAAAATATCAATCTTAATAATATACTAATGTTACATTAAAATATTTATTGTATTGTATAATTGCACGCACTTGTGACCACATGGAATGAATAAGGAGATATCTTATATGCATAAGTGAGTTTCAACATCAGCAGCGCTTACTTCTGACTAAAGAGACCTGGGTTTGAACCTTAACTGAGGGATGGTACTCTTTACCTCCCTCAATATGGTTTACTATATTTTTCAAACAAATGCATTTCCTTAAAATGTATCTTGTTTTCTTCTTCTTAAGTTAGGGTTTCCACAGTGTTTTTTTAAATAGGGAAACTTCGAATTAAAAATCACAAACATACTTAATTTAAAAAAAAATACCCTCTTCAATGATCACATAGTCGAAGGCGCTACTCTTGTGGTAGACTATACTACTGATGACGAGGAGATCGAGGTTCAAATCTCAGTCGGGTGTACTGAGGGTAGTTTTTTCAAAATGGTTTTCCACTACACTGGAGTACACTTCCTCTAAATATAGCCTTGCTAATTCATAAAACCATTAGCATAGTTAGTACATTTTAAGCTTATAGCCAAACGTGTAGTAAGACGTGGTGTTTGAAGAAAAGAACTAGAACTGCAAGTTTATATTTTACAGTCTTCAGATTTATGGACCTATTCAAGAAGTTTTTTCTCTTCTGATGTTTGGACATAGAACTAAGCACAAGAGAAATCTTTAAAATGGGTCTTTACAATGGTCAAAGCCTTCACTGTTATTTTTTTGTCCGTCCACCTCACATTTATTAATGAAAAACACATCCAATGGCTACATTGGATCCTGGCAGTGCCAAACAAAAACTAAGTTGGCATTTCAGGTTCTCAACATTTATATCCTGCTTTATAAAATACAATTTACACAATTTTTCATTTGATACTTTGATCCTTCAGTTCACTCCATATTCCAAATCTGCCGACACTAACTTTATGAATATGTATCTTGTACGTTCTTCCAAGTCACAGACTCCCTTCCCTTCAAATTGATCCAATCCATAGACTGCAGAGGCGCAATAAATTATTTACACCACTCCTGAATATATTCATTGCAGTAGTCTTAGAACTCCACTGCATAGCTTTAAAACTTTCAACTGTTATGTTGTGTCCATTTTCTAACTCTTACAACCAATTTCTTGAAGTAGTGGTAAGAAACTTATAATTCATTCATGACCTAAGTTTACTTGGATGACAAATCAAAAAGTTACTAGAAATAGTCCCTAATATATCCCTATGCCAACAGCTGACATCTATCACTTTGGATATATATTTATTTGAGGTTGGACACAAAGCTTATTTATCATTTTATATACATAAAAAAATTATTATTCACAGCACTTCCACAAAAGATCTAATGAAAATAGCTTCAAATTGGCGACTGACGAATTTAAACCATGCGGTTGAACATGACGGAAACAAGTTTTTTACAATGATGCACCCACACAGTGGAAAAAATAAATACAAAATAATTTATTATATATATATTAAAAAATTGACAAGTATTTTCTCTTTTCCAAGTAAATAAGATGCCTGCATTAAAAGGTATTGATGTATGCACTATACACATAGTCAATAACGTTCCAAAATAAATAAATACTTAAGTACTTTTAATTATGTTTAAAATATTGTTTCAAGTTGGATAAAAAGAAATATTAAAAGCAATGAAATAATATGAGGAAACTTTAAGGGAATGTTATTTTATATGTAAAATATAACAGGTAATTAAAAAACTTTACATCAATAAAAAAAGAGTGATCTTTTACAAGTGTTGGCAACCCTAAACCTAAACATATGATTTATGAACTATCATCCAAGTAAAAACTTATCATTAACAGAGTACCTGCCTTCCTGCAATTTAACTTTTCTACCAGTTTGTATACTTCATCCTTCACTTCAATTAGTGTTATCTTGTGCTCAGAAAGGGCAATTAAAAAAGCAGGACTGGATTATTTGATCAAAAAATGGGACTGTCCCGGGAAATATGGGAACACTATTCATCCATAGCTGGGAATGCACTCAGCCCTTCGGCTTGTTAGTGCTACCTGCACTATCTGGTAGAAATCCCATGAATTAGGGGAGTTTACTGGTGTTTCCCGTTGCCTACAAATTTTGCCGAGAAAGGTATTTTCACATATCTTCTAGGGTTCTTTTACATGCCACAATAAACATACTGACGGTTTTTACTGCCTTTCTGAAGGAAGTTTTGCTACAGATTTTTAAAGTTAAAGAAAAATCCTTTTTTCCTCAGCTGGGTTTAAACCCATGTACATTGAGCCCCGAGGCAAGCACTTTCTCCCCTAGACCACCGAGGGTGACATATTTAATGACTTCTTGCCAACACAACAGAATGATTATAAATCTATTTAAGGGTACACATGGTTACCAACTGTCTGGTTCATACCAACAGCAGAACTCTTTAGCCTTTCATCCACAGAAGCTACTCAACTGTGCTTGTACTGGTTAGTGATTAAAGTCACAAACTGGTCAATAACTGGTTGTTGCTTATGTTTCACACAAAAGTGGAGGTATATCAATCTGCAAGTGCACCTTCTTTGAGCTTGTAGAATTTTTTAATATCTATTGATATGACATGACTTCAGTGCTGACATAAGATTTGGTTCTCTATTACTATTCAAGATATTAGATGTAACCAAAGAGATTTTGGATTCATCCACACAATGAAAATAATATATACTGCAGACAATATTAATAAAAATATACTATTTGTTGTGGCAAATGGACTGCAACAAACTGATGTAAAATGTATAGTGTTATACAGAATATCGAAAGAAAGCTAACTTGAATAGTACATTAAATGTTTAATAATAATTAGGGGTGTGCGAAGCCAGTTTTTTCAGTTCGAAGCGAAGTCGAAGCGAATATTCAAGAATATTCTCGAAGTCGAATCGAAGTTCGAATAAAATTTAAACAACTAATAATAGCTCTTAAAACAAGCTATTTTTTTAAAAAAAACTGGATGTTTTTAGCCTTAATATATTTATATTTAGTTCAAATGCTATTAAATTGATATATTTTATCTAACTTTAATAAAACCTCACAATTTAGCCTAATTATGTAGTAATACACAATAAGACAATAACCTTTTTAGAAAAAAATATGTAGGCCTACTAAAAAGACATTTACTTGGGCACGTAAATAGACAATTATATTTTATAAAAAACATAGGTATATACTATATTAGGTTAAGTTATATGCTAAGAAAATATTTACACAGTCCTGTGACATTGTGCAATAATATTATCCTACATTTGATTTGCAATTTAACTTTAAAAAATATTCACTTCAGGGCAGATTATGTTATAACTTATTTTAAAAAACGTGTATTAAGAATTAAGAAAAATTATATCAACATCAAACAGTTTTTATAAGTTAAAATAAAAACAAACATTGTAAGAAATTATCCACACAGGCAGTTAGAAGTGTTACTTTCTCTTCAAGTTATTTTGAAAGAATGTTAATTCCTCGACATGAATAGGAGTTAACGTTTCACACCTGGCAGTTACAATGTTTCCTGAACTAGAAAATACCCTTTCACTGCACACACTTGTAGCAGGTATTCCCAGGTATTTGAGGGCTAACTTGGAGACATTAGGATATTTCCGAGAACCCTCTTCCCTCCACCAGATATAGGGGTTTGTTGATCTGGGCACTCGTGGCGGATGGACTACGACTGTAATGTCCCACAATTGCTTTTGCCTTTGTCAAAAGCGTAAAAACCCCAGAACATTCTGCTTTGGCATCATGGATAGCTAATTGTAGGGAATGGGCAAAACATGGAATGGAAATAAACAGGGAATTAACTGCAGAACGAACATTTGTAGCATTATCGCTGACACAATATATTGGAAGTTTATCATCATTTAAAGCAATGCCCCATTCACAAACAGCCTGTTGCAGTGTAGCTCTGATGTTCACAGCTGTGTGTGATTCATTAAGTAGCACAGTGTTCATTGTAAATGACTTGTACTCAAAGTCTGGTTTTAAATAATGACACGTCAGACTTATGTAACTGTCATGTGCACGTGAGTCCATCCACCTGAGGTAAGCGACAAAGCAAAAAGTTGGGGTAAATCATTAATAAGTGTACTACATGTTTCATTAAGTTGATGAAGCCTTCTTCCTCAACAAACTTGTAGGGCAAGAGACTCATTGCCAACATTTTTGCAATTTGCTTTGTAATTTTGTGTGTTATTGGGTTGGTAGGCTGCATGATTAAACCTTTCTGAAAGGCACCTTGAATTGATGATTGAACCAGTGTGTCTTTTTTAGGAGCTGAAGTAGTTTGTTTTATTGACACTTGCTCTTTTAAATTCATTGAATTGAGATGGATGCGTCTCTAGATGGTTTGAAAGTGTTTTTGTTGTGCTGGAATAGAGGATTTTAAAAATTAAAATCTTGAAATCAAAAATGTAAGTTATATTTTAATCAGATAATAAAAATATTAGGCTTAAATGTATTAAGATCAGTAAATTTGCTTGAATGCTAGAACTATATAAACTTGGGAAATTAAAGAAGTAATTTGTAAAATCCAATATTACTGTTCAATCTAACACATTAAAATAAAACGTAGATAAACTGCAACACATGCTCTAAATAAGCTATCAAAGTTATTTTTATTCCAGTTTTAAATTTTTTTAAAAAGGTAAATCTTTTGGTATTACAGAAAAATATGGATTCTTTTAAAAAGAAAAACGTTTCTAATAGCAATAAGTCACCTGTTGGCGTTTTGTATTTTTTCAGGCATATTTTACACTGGGCAGTTTTCTTAGAAGCTCTCGTGAAAAATACCCATATTTCACTTTTATTTTTCTTTGTTTCGGACATTTTCGTAGGCTTAACCAAAACTATTGATAAATAAATAAGAAACAGAAACAGTCTAATGTTGCCAACATGAGGTCATCAAATTTTCCATCAAGTTTTTGGGTTAATATAAATAAATCATTTAATTGTTTAGTTAAATAAAAAAATTAATTTAAAATTGAAACAAAATTTAATCAGTAAAGGGTAAATATGTTTGCTTATATTCTGTCTCAAAATTAATTTTTTCGACTTTCAATCAAGTTTTTAATTTATCTCTTGGCGCATGCGTCATAACATTTTCTGTTGAGTAGAGCAAATACACGTGAAGGTCATTTCATTTCAGAATATTGAAAAAGATTCACTTGAAAAAAATTATGCAAAATTCAAAGCAAAAATATGATTTTAAATTGTATATTGATTTTTTTTAAATATTATTTTTATCACGTGAATTTAGGTCATGTGGCGGTGAAGATAGCTGAACGTATTTAATTTGTGAATCGATCAGGCCGTGTAGCATCGAATATAATCGATTATTGAAATTGTGTAACTATCGATATATTCAATATTTCATCAAAACGAACTATTTAAAATTCACAAGTTATTTATTGAGAGAATAAGAAAAAGATACTTACAGGAACATTTTTTTTAAAACAAAAATAGTGTGATCACCATTTATTAAAAGTGGTCACTAATCTCAGTAGAAATATTGTGGAATAATAATAATTATGTCAGTCACAATCAACTAGTCGTTTTATAACCATGGCCTTTTGTGTCAATGCATAGATATTAAAAAATATCGAACTAATCGATATTTAACCTATAAATCGATAAGGCCCATCTTTCGTAAAAGTAAACAAATGAAAATAATTTGTATTAGAAGCTTGCGCCTCATACATATTAGTAAGTATTCTATAATTCAACGTTTATTTTTGTTTTAAATTGTGAATTGTGTGTGGTAAACATGAATATAATCTACTAGAATAATAGCTCAGAATGGTTAAAATTGAAAATACTTATATATTTTTTGCCGAAGCTTCGAATTTTTCGAAGTAAATATTTTTTGTCGAAGTCGAAGCCGAAGTTAGTTAATATTCGCTTCGACTTCGAGATTCTCGAAGCTTCGCACACCCCTAATAATAATTGTTCATTCATAATGATTTAGTTTGTAACCGAGTTGTAGCATAGCGACTAGCATGTTGAACTTCTAGTGGCTCATCACTGCCGCGTTGTAAACCTGTTGAAATACATTAGTAGTGACGCTCAAGCTACTGCTGATAATTTGGGATTAATTGCATCACTTTTGAGTAGCTTCTTGGGTGACACAAGAGTTTTATTAGGATCTTATTAGTGTGCTTTAATTTAACATATTGGAATAAACTTCGGTCATTATTTAAAATGTGAGACTTTTTTGCCGACTTTTAATGACTGTAGATGTTGTTAATTTTAGGATCTGTTGGAGGAAGCTTACCATAAGAAACTGGAAGAGAATCAGCAAACAGCTGTGGAAAGAACTGCTAAAAAGAGAAGAAAACGTTTGAAGAAGAAAGAAAAGCTGAAGATGAATAAATTAGCAGGCAACACAAAAACTAATAAGAATGAAAGTTGTGATAAGAGCAGTGATAGTGATAAGGACAGTGTTAAAAGTGACAAAATCTCGGCGAACACATCACCAACCTGATTTTCTGTCGGGTGACAGTACCTGAGCAACGTTATTGTTACAGAATCATAAACACTATTTAGTATTTATAGTACTTTGTAAAGTCTGTTCAGCGTAGGAATAGTTTTCCCTACCAGAAATCTATTATATAGTGCGATATTGTTAGGAAAAAATACCTTTCAGAGAGTAATTCCTACTGTGAATGGAGTATAGTTACTGAGCATTCAGAAATATCATAAATACATCACTCCTCTCAAGCCTTTGAATGTTTGGACTTATTTTTAAATTATTATTTATACAGTGGACATCCTTATTTGCTAAAACTACAAAATTATTGTAACATTAATCAATTAGTTTATTTTACTATATATATATATAAATATAAAAGTTGCTTTTGCATTTTAACAGTATACAATGTATAAACACTATTAACAACACATAACATCCTTACACTATTTATAAATACAATTATCAAAATTACAGTTTTAACATATTAAAATTTCATATATTTCTCAGTAACTAAGGTCTAGGACCACCTATATTATGTGGAGTTTTTTGCAAACCCAGTCAATCTAAACTCATTTTTAGTGAAATCATATATAGGAACAAAAAATACAATTCACATATTACACTGCAATCACTGCTAAAGAGAGGTAATGAATTAACGTGTTTAACTACAACCCTACATGGGACCAGGGAACATGTAAAAGTATTTTCCTTAAAGTGCTAAGAGTGAATAAATAGAAAACAAATTTTTAAAATTTTATAGTAAATAAAGTTAACTATAGATTCAAACATGCTGTCAAAGTCACAATCTTTCAGAATTTTTTTATTTTGAACAAAATAAATAAGGACATGTGAAATTCTCATTTGCAATACTTAAAATTTTTACATGAATTCTAGAGTGTTCATGCAAATAACACAAATAAGTTTTTTCCTCTAAATAAACAATTTATTTATAGTTTGATAAATACCACGCCTCGCAATATAATTTTTAATGTGATTAACACTGGCAATAGTGTTATGCCAGGGCTGCTGTTTGTATGGTATCGGTTTTTGCGGATTTTAAAGTTATAAATGCATCACAGGATATGAGTATTTTCATAGAAATTTAGGCTTTTCTTAGGTAAACATTAAAAATCACGAGACTTAAATTTTCGATAGATTGACTTTTGGTTACCAGCCTTTAAAAAATTTCACGCAAGGACCCACAGGTGCTCATGTTTGGAAAAATTATTCCTTTTTTTAAAAAAATTCTCTTTTCCTTATTTGGTAGTAGCTTAGTCTTATACAATTACATGTTTTGATATTATTATTTGGTGTAAACATAAAATGAAAAGTGATTATTTCAATATTGCTATTTGTAAAACTATAAGGTAATGATATTGATATATTGAGTTTACAAAGTTAGATGACATTACTTAGCATAACATGTTTTGTGCATATTTATATTTGATTTTTCTCCGAATATGAACAATAAATGTATATAGTTTTGTCCTAGTTCTGTAACATAATTATCATTGGACAACAGGTATTTCTGTGTGAAACACATTACATCAGATTAACATAAAGAGGAGAGTCTGAAATTTCAGGAAGTATCAAATGCCAGGGATAGGTGTTCACTCTCTTGAATTTGAAAAAGGAAGAGAATTTGCCATAAGACATGTTGAGAAGGCAGTTTGGTTACCATGGGCAAAAGTTGACTCAAACAATTTTCTTACCGACTAAAGAACAAACCCCAAGGAAAATAATCTGGCAACAATGGCATTGTTTTCATTTAAGAGTTAGTATGGTTAACAATGTAAGAAATTTAATTTACAACATTAATTTGGTGTGGAGACATAAATAATAAATACAGTAAATTACTCATTTTGGAACAAGTTCAGAATACAACATTACTGTGTGCTTACCATATGACATGTTGGTGTATAAATTATTGTGTATCCAAAATCGTGTTTTTGTTATCTGGACCTAACCCATATTTTTTTTTTCATGAATTCTAATTTGACTCCTATTTGTATAAATAATATCGCTTTTTGAGAAGAATAACCTCACCTATTGCATTCCTCTAGTAATGAATGACTAACGAGAAAACACAAAAGATAGGTATGTTTTGGTGATGTGCCACTTTTGTGACAGCTGAAACTAACATTTTTGTTCTAAGATTGTCATTATGTGATGTTATGTAGAGGCATACCCTGCTTTGTGACAATTTGATCAAAGTATCAAAGAGCTGCCATGACAATTAAACAACATTGTGCTTACTTAGAGCGTACAGTATTATATTTGGAAGAAGGTATAGGAAAGGTGGATAGAAACATATAAAAGGGAGACAAACACAATATGGCCTTTACAATGCTGCCAATGGACAAAGAGGTAATGGTTGCCTCTTAAAGAAAATTAATCGTCACCGCCCAATCCCCCGACCTAGGTTTCATTCTATTGGAACTCATCAGGGAGGAGTATGAAACGCGCAACACAACTTCCTAAAAGAGAAAACCAAAAAACACAAAAGGGGAGAAAAAGGAAAATGGTAAAGAATGATAGGAACATGTATAGAGGCAACCATTGGCAACAGTGTAAAGTGTGAACTGTGTTCTTCTTTTCATTGTAAAGGCCATATTGTGTTCGTCCCCCTTTTATATGTTTCTATCAACCTTTCCTCTACCTTCTTCCAAATATAATACAATTACCTCATAAAGCGAAAAGAGGTTTTCCTTATAGAGTTATATCATTAGTGTGTACAGTGTGATGAAATTGTAAGTGTACAGTATTTATTTTAATTATAAATGGTTTATTTACATCACTTATGCACATATTACAATACATGCATCAACAAGGGAAAAAGGCATTAATTTGTTGGAAGTATAAGTGGTTGTGAGGTATGCCTGAACCAGAGATGTAGAGTCTAAAAATATACAGACTCTGGTTTCAAAATAAAATTTATAATACAACAAAATACGGTAGATATATAATATTAATGTCATACTTTTTTTATTCTTTATGGCCAATATTTTTTAATTTGGACTGACATAAATTCACAATGCTAAAGAAGCTTCCCATGAAGTTATCTGTATTGGAGTATTTTACAGCAGTCAATTTATTATTAATTAATATAGTATAGCCATTTATGAAGGAGTTGAAGTTGGACTCGAACAGTGTAAAAAATCAAGTTAGAGGCTAAGGTTTGGCATACCAACTTCAAACTAAAACAATGTGTAATAAAAAAACGTGATTTTTCTTTGAAGCGATAAAGGGGACTTTGAAAACCACTCAACAAGTTTGAAAATATGATTTGGGCCCAGGTACATCAAGTGTCATTCTATAAGGTTAGAGTTGTCAAGCAGGAAAACACTGGCGAGCATCGCAGCTGAGTTGTGCTCGCCAGTGTTGAGGCCTGGACTCTGCAGCAAGGCAGAGCAATGACTGGCTGCCGTGTACAGTAAAGCAGACTTCTCTGGAGGTGCATCCCTGCTGAACTTGGCCATGTGCTGCTGCAACACGTCCATTCTGAAGACTAGCACTTCATGGAGTGCGGTGAGATCTTCTCTCCTAACTAGCGTTGCCAGATGGCTCAGCGACTGGCACAGCTGGTGAACACAGGCACATTTGTACTAACAATGAGTTTAATCCTATATTGGAAGGTTGTTAGAAACATATACCGCAATGGCCCGAAAATAAGCCACCATTTTTCCAAGAAGCTGCTCTCATAAAATTCTAATGCGGCCTATAATCGCACTCTTAGATAATACACATTCAATTTTGTACCTATAGAATACACATGTTAAATTGATACATATAGAAGTTTACTACTTTTTAAAAAGAGATGAACCTTGATAGGTGGCAAAGTTATTTAAAAGTAGATGAACCATGACAGTTGGCAAAGTTATTTAAAAATAGATGACGAATGACTGACTATCTTATTTGTGTGTACAATATTTGAGCCATAATGGCTGCCAAAATAAAATTAGTTTCTTCAGCACATTTGGCAATATATCCTTTTGGTAAAGGGAGCTTAAATATTTCTAGTTAGATTTTGTTTCAGTATGTTGGTCAACATTTATTATATTGTGAGAAATATAATTTAGTGTGTGTGATGAATAATTTTTGGTTCCTCTCAAAGTGTCTCATTGTTTAACCTATTTTTTTCACTGACCACGTTTTAAGTATCATTATTTTTTAATCTCCAAGTGATCTCATTTTTAGTATGAATAACTTAGCTTTTTTTCCCCCAAGCGATTTAATTTTGAGTATGAATAACTTTTTTATTTCCAAGTTCCATCATTTTAAGTGTAAATAGTTTTATTTTCTCTGAAAGTGATTTTATATATTTAAGTAACCTAATTTTAAGTGTAGGCACCTGCCGGTAAATAATTTTTCTTTTCAAATACACACCGATTATATTTAATGGGAATATTTTTTTTCTCTCTCTGAAAGTGGTTGAAAATTTAGGGTGCGGCTCATATTTGGGGGTGGCCTATTTTCGGGCCAATACGGTAAAAGGAACAAACGCAATTTAAAAGCTATATTTTATCTTCTTTTTATGTTTCTATTTTACCTTTCTTGTAATTTCTTCCAAATATAATACAATTAGATCATAAAGCAAAAAGAGGTTTTCCTTATGAAGACAAGTCAAATTTGAAACTTTAATATCTATAACTATACTTGTAAGTGAAAGGGGTGAGGGGGGAGGATTGAGAACTACAGGCATGTGTGGGTTTCCCCCCTCGAAACGTCAACTCCATCATCCCAAGCTGAAGTATGTAGGAAAAACAACACAAGGTAGAGAGAGAAAGAAAAGATGGGCGGAGCAGATAACAGCGAGTAATAGGAGAAGACAGGTTGAAAGTGTATAGGAAGATGGAGGTACTCTACTAACTGACCCAGACACAGGATGGAAACAGTTAATGATTTAAATTATATACAGGGTACATAAAAAAAAGGTGACTTTAATTCCATAGCTAAATATCTTCAGAAACATTTGACCAGTTCATGTTATTTTTGGTATTAACAGAGTGATTACACAAAGTATATTGAAAATTAAAAATACTATAAATATGTGTGTGTGCATTCAATTATTTCTACTGGTCACATTGTCTAGCGTCTCTCGCATGTTTGATTGGATTACCTGTGACGAGCAGATCGGGGTCCAAATCTAAATAGGATTTTTCCTAAATGGTTTCCCACTCTTCATCCATGCAAATTTATCCTAAAATTACATCTTGCTCCATCAGTTTGATTGAATTAACATACGAGTATACCCCGAACAAGTACAAAGACGCTGTGGGGGAAAAATCAATTTCATATTATTTGAGTTAATTGTAATGGAGCGCACTAGTGCCTAGAGGCTGAATCATGGTTTAATTTAGGCAGAATAGCCAGCACACTTATATTAGTAATACTGGTGTAGAGATTGTTCTGATAAAACACTAAAATAACACATTTTTAAAGACAAGCTTTCACTGTCTGTGGCACAAGTCTACTCTCTTGACCTGAAGCGGCTGTCTATGATAATGAAAGCTTGTATTTAAAATGTATTATGCCTAGTCCACACTGACAAACACAGCCTACATACAAATGTCTGCAAACAAATGCACCGGGCAACTACATTTGGGTTTGAAGGAGCATCACGCAAATATCTTTGGCAATTGTACGGGAGCTGCAGTGTACACACTGAAAAACATAAGTGAGACTCACAACTCTTGCGCTGAGCGTTCAAAGGGCGTGTTTATCTTCCCAACTTCTGTTTTACACATATCACATGAACAGGTAGTAAGATGCGGTACTAATAAAAAAAAAGTCAGAATTTGTTGAATAAGTGACATAAAAAGTAAACGTGTGCTTTGTGATGGGAAAAATAAAAACTACCATAAACGATTGCTTGGCGATAGAGTGTGGTCCCAGCTCTTTGAAAGTGTTGAAATAACTTTTTTTTCTTCCCACAATTATTGAATATTATTTCTAAATTGACAAATGTGAATTTAAAACCCTATCAGATTTATGTATCTTAACAATGGAGGCTTATGAAAGAGAGTGAATCACTCTTAATTTTTTTTAAAATGATTTTTTTTTCTTCATATAAATCAAATTCAACATTAAGATTCCCTTTCCAAGAAGATAGTATTTGCTTGAGATCGTTCAGTTTAGCTTTTTGTAGTTTATTAACCATTTCGATGGCCACATTACCTAAGGTGCTACACTCATAATAGGTTGGCTAGACTGACAAAGACTGAGACATCAGGGTTCAATTCTAGTCTGGTGTAATCGTTTCCCACTTTCCCTCCACAAAAATGTGGGTACATTTCCTCTAAACTCAGCCTTCTTAATCTTAGACACATTAATGTAATTAGTACATTGGCGTATAAACCGAACAGGTAGTAAAAAGTGGTGCTAATAAACAAAAATTGACAGTTTCCTTGATGACGACATCATGGTCATGGTCATCTTGTCGCTTACTTCTTGTATTCACCCATACAGGACCATTGCACCAATTCACTTTCTCCGCACCTCACCACTCGCTTTCTTCACTCACATAGGATAGCGCCTAATAAACTAATAATGACTTGGGTGCATGAGTTTGATATGGAGCTGAGTGAAAGTGAATATTTCACTATGTGTTTGCCACTGCGGGAACATTTGAAAAAGTTTAAAGAATATCATAGGATTACTATAAAAACCTACGATTATATTTTAGGAGTGATTGAAGAAACTTGATAAAAACAAGCAACTTCTGGAACGTTTATTGAGTTTGGAGAGGAAGTGTGCATAGTCATAAACTGAGCAGGAAAAACAAACAGATTTGAATTCTGTCAACATCAGGATGACAGTCAGATCAGGTCTTGTGCAGTTGGTACCAGTGTAGGTGTAGCCTATCTAATCCGGATTAATTGGGAGAGAGGTCACCCGGATTAAGTGAAAATCTGAAGCAAAAGATTGCCCTAAAAAAATTGTAATACAAATAAATGGAAGATGTACCATAGTTATATATGTTGTTCTGATGAAAACTAAACAAAATTATCACTGCAGAGCATTAATTTAAAAACTATAAGAAAAGACAACACTCTTATTAATCGATAGCAGATTAAGAAATTATATTTTTTGTCTATTGCTTCCTCTTTATTTTCATAATTTGACTATAAGGTAATTTGATGATGAGGCATCTTTGAAAGTTAGTCAGATCTTTCAAGTATATACAAGGAGTTCTGAATAGCCAACATCAACTTAAGGTCAATAAGCCCTTTCTAGCAAAACTGATTAGATAAGGAGGGTGGGTGCTATGTCAATGAACATACTTCTGCCCACTTCGGAAGTCCACACCCACATTGGCGTGTGTGCAAGCAAATGTGCATATGTTCTCCTTCCTCAACAAAATATAAACGCAGGCAAACATCTATGTCTGTATGCGAGCATATGCCCAAAACAGTTTTAACACTATTTAAATAGTTTTATACATCTGCCCACGTGTATGTGGGCAAATATATGTGAGTGTGGACTAGGCTTTAGTGGGTTGTTTAGTTTTATCCAAACAATTTATACTCCAGTATCACCAAGGTAAGTACGGTTGCCCAATTTTTACTTGTATATTACTTTACTAAAGCGTGTTTTCGCGGTTGACATGATATTGATGTTTATGATCACAGTATTTTCACGGTCGACTTGTATCGATGTTAGCGAAATGTTTATGATCGATACTATACCAGAGATTGGTTAGGTAACACTTTCCTTGACTAGACTAAACAACATGGTTACAACCAATGAGCCGAGAATTTGTGTGCTAATTTTGAAACAGCATCACTTCTTATGTTATATTTAAATGAGTATAACTTCATAGTCAATGGATTTTAAGTTTTTGTAAATTAAAATGGACGGCAATTACTAGCTAGAAATATATGACAGTAAGTAACTTAAAAACCATTTAGTTACAAATAAAAGAAAAAGAATACTATATCATGATCTAGACACATTTAATATTATATACAACCTTGTTTTCTAATGTTATTTTTGGGAAGATATGTTTAGCTTGATTTTTTTGTGTGAATAGACTATTAGGAGTAGTCAAAATAAGCACCAATCTAACTAAGAATAAAATTAAATTGCTCAAGATTTGAAGTACATGTAGTAGAATTATATAAATTCACCTACGAGCTGTTGTGTCTACTCTATCCCAATCAGCATTTTGTTAAGAAAATCATCTCAAAATAGTTTTCGTGCTCCACCTTGGTCAGAACCACTTGGGTGTAAACCAGCAATACCAAGACGTAACCAAATCAATTGCAAAAACTAGCCTTATGAAATCTTGGAACAGAATTTCTGATAAACGCATATTATGAAATCTAAAAAGTGCCGCCCACAATCTTGGAGGATGCACCCCAATAGTCACCTGATGTATCAGATTGTCGTGGTGTCTGTATTCACTGAAATCCTCCATGGTACTGGAGTTCTCCAGTCCATCCAGCAGCGCTGTCCACACATGCACAAAATGGGAGCCATATTGGTGCCTGGTCGCGGGCATGGACAGAGCCAAGGCAGCGTTGATTCGGACCTTGAAGTTCCTAAAGTTCACCACTAGATCCCCCAACACAGTGAATACACCAGACTGGAACAAGTTCAGGAAGACACTACTCATTTATATTATTAGTATGGTCTGGTCAAATTCATTATTTTACTAATTCAAATACTCTTTTAATATACAAATCTCAAATTCAGATCAGAAACTTGGGATTTTTTTTTTGGTCTGTGTTTTACTACCCATTTGAGTTGTACCCATATGTACCAATTGCTCTAACGTATTGAGGAAATGTACTCGCATTTTAGTGAAGGGACAGCGTAAAACTATTTAGGAAAAACCACCCTCAGTACACTAAACCGGGATTCAAACCTCAATTTTCTGTTTTCAGCAGTCCACGAGAGTGGCACCTAGGATCGTATGCCTACTTAGTAAATATATTATCGATATAGATCCATTGATTAAACATACCTGCCATTTAAAACCGTGTGCATACAGAGAATTGTTTGTCATCATGTTCCCGATAGCATAGCACGCATTCCATCGTACCTATACAAAGAGCAGGATAATGTTGAGGTTAAGTATTTATTTCATCCCTGCAGCTTACTACCTGTTTGGGCTATATACTCTTATGTACTAATTATGCTAGTGGTTTTAGGGATTTGGGAGGCTATATTTAAAGGAAGTGTACCTACATTTGTATGAAGGGAGAGTGGACAAACATTTTGGAAAACCACCCTCAATAGATTCGACCGAGATACAAACCCCGGTCTCCCAATCATCAGCAGTCTAGTTTACTGAGAAAGTAGCTCGTTAGACCATGCGGCCATCAAAGCAAGTGATTATTAATTATTTTATATCTGACAACATAAAGAGTTATATTGTATAATTTCAGACAATATCCATTTCCTGTGTTTGTCATTTATGTTATTAATTCCTTTTACATGTTACTATCTAAGTGTCTTATCATTCTTTACCAATTTCCTTTTTCTTCAATTTGTGTGTTTTGGTTCCCTCTTTTAGGAAGTTGTGTTGTACATTTCTCACTCCCTCCTGATGAGATCTGATAGAATTAAACCTAGGCCGGGGGATTGGGCGGTAACGATCGAATTTCTTCAAGAGGCAGCCATTACCTCTTTGTCCAGTGGCAGCAATGTATAGTGTGAACTGTGTTCTTTTCAATGTAAAAGTCATTGTGGTAGGTCCTTTCTCTTTTATGTGTTTCTATCCACCTTTCCTGCACCTTCTTACATATACATTATACAACAAAAGAAAAGGTGAATACTCAGTAAATTTCCAATCACATTATTGTAAATAGATCAGCCAAACAGTATACTTTGGTTCATGGAAGTTTTTTTTATTGAATTTATAATGACAATCATTTTAGTTTGAATTTGAAAAAATTGAAATCAAAGTTCAGGCTAGTTTTATTCGAGTTCAGGCCATATTTGAAGTTGATTTTTGTAATTTTGTAATAGAACCAATCATAAACCCTGAATGCAAATATATTTTTATAAGTGAAAAAAGTCGTGATCACAAAGATTTGGATTTTTAATTAAATTAAATACATTTGGTAAAGTTTATTTATTTTATATTTAAAAAAGTACTACGTTTGCTTTGAAATAACCAAAAATAATTGAATCATATGTAAGAGCATAATTATTTTAAGGTTTAATCTGGCAGGAGGTTAACCCACGCTTGTACATTTCCTTGGAAGTCAAGAGTTTCAAGCTTCTACTTGATGTACTTAATAATCAATTTTTAAAACAAAATAGTAAGCATAGTCTATTTAATTGAGATATCCGCATTCCATTTATAAATCATTCGGTTGCTTAACAAATTGTTAAAAATTAATTTCAATTTTCACTTTAATAACGTAATAGAGCTTTAAAACCAACGTAGACTGGTAAATTTAATCAATATTGTCGTCCATTTTGAATTATACTTGATTGAAGTTGTTTACTTGTGTTACCATGACAAAGTAATGAAAATAAAATAGATAAGAAGATTACTAGATGATTGAATGATTCTTTTTACTATTTTTACCAGGTCCCTTTCTAAAATAATAGTTTATTTTGAATTAAATATCAAGAATATATTATTATAATAAATGTTTTCAAACTTAAGATATTTAAAACTCGTATTAATTAATAAGTTTAGCTACAAAACTAGCTCTAGTTTAAAAACTATTTTGTTATAGAATTATATTGGTTAACCTGTTTAAAATCAATGTTGATCTTATTTTTTTGCATACATTATTTACCAAACCCATTTATATTAAAAAACATTTACTATTTCATATTGTTTGCTAGAAACATTATTTTAGTCATATGATTTTTAATTTTAAAGTCTTGGCATTAACTTTTATAACCATTAAAAGTGGAATTGAAGTAAATTTCTCAATAAAATAATGTCTAACAAGAGCTCGTACAACGTGCATGTGCGATTGCGCATAAAGGAATGGAAATGGAACAGAAGATGTGATAATGTACGATTACACTAAGGAATAATAAACTATATACGAAACATTTCAAATTTCTTTGTTTATGATGATTACCTTTTCTTATAGGGTAAATTAAGTTAATGAAGCATATTTTGGAGAAATATTAGCTTATTAAAACCTCAATTTTATTAATTTTTTTATTAAGACAGTGTAGAAACACTCTACAATAATGTAAAGTGATAGTGAAAGAAGCCAAACTGAGAGGATAGTTAGGTTAGGCCTAAATATAAACAAACAACTTCTCTATTTTCTTTATACACTTTTACACTTCCCACTTCAAATTTCCACAGTTGCACATTGTTTTGAATTTTTGGAAATATTTATTTTTCATATGAAGAGACATTAATCAAAAATTCAAACAAATGCGCAACTGTGGAAGTTTGAAGAAGTGGGAAGTGTAAACGTTTAATAAGACACAAAGAGAGAAGATTGTTTGTTTATATTTAGGCCTAACCTAACTATCCTTTCAGGTTGGCTTCCTTCACTATCACTTACCTTACCTCATTGTACAGTGTTTCTACGTTATTTTGTTATACATTTCCAAGCCATTATGCAACTTATCCTTTTTTTATATAATTATTGTTGGTATAATTTTAACGTCCTTAAAGATATGAGTGTGAAATCATTAAAAATTTTCTTATTAGATTTTTATTTGAGTGTTGTTTTTATTTTTAAATTGTGTTATACAAGTGTTATTTCTAATTTAAAAACTGATATTTGCATCGTTTAACTTTTTTTTCATAAATATTTACTCTTTATAAAAATGAATGTCATTAATATTTTAATAACATGTGTTTCAATATACTTTAACATTTTAAAATTATTAATATACTCGAAATTGAGAGCGTTCAGATATACTTGACTCAAGTTCGACTTAAATGAAAAAACCCAGGCTCGCAGACCCCTATCGAAAACACAACATTACATGCTTATTTCTAATAATGTCCATGTCCAACCTTTCTATCAATTATTATTACATGCGTAGCAGAGTGAAAATACCTTCATGTTGCTTCCAGAAGTAGAGTTTTGCACCAGAACATTGACAGCATCTTGGACAGCCCCTTTGAAGCTAGGGTCACACAAAGTTGGTTCCTCTAGCAGCCGCAACAAGTTACCAACTGCACGAACAGCATTTGACCGCACCTAATCAAAATGTAAAATGGTTGAACACATGATAACAATTATGCTTATGAACACTAAAATGATGGCCAAGAGTTTGTTAGAATTTGAAAAAACTTAATCTCACAATGTCGTTAATAGTATCTTAAATTGTCCAGCAGCACTTAAACACAGTTAAGACTTTACACTGTTACACTGCTGCCTCTGGACAAAAAGGCAATGTCTGTCCTTTGATTATAAAATAATTTTATATTTATTCCCTTGATTTGGTCTCTTTTCTGTACCTGTATAATAAAAGTGAATAGTTTCTCATTTATTATTCTAAACTAATCAAACCTTTTAATACTTCAACATCCCTTATTTAATTTTATTAATAAAAGAAAGATATGGTAAAAGAGCAAAACATAAACTCACCAAATTACCAACTTAATGTCGATCTTTATTAATATTATACTTGATTAGGTCTCAAGAGTTGCATTTAAAACTTAACGAGTTATCAACAATACAATTGCCCGCTTTAGTGAATGAATGGTCTAAGACGGCACTCTCATTAGACTGGCCTGCTGCTGATGATGAAGAAATCATGGATTGAATCTCAGTCGGGTTTACTGAGGCTGGTTTTTACTAAATAGTTTCCCAATCCCCTTCCACACAAATGTGGGTAAATTACATCTAATATGCTCCCTTCCTCATCCCTACTCAATTAGAGTAATTAGTACATTAAGTATATGACCTGAACAGGTAGTAAGGTGTGGTGCAATATTACCATGATGAAACAGTTTATGTGAACTGCCATCCTTTCAGTAAATTTATCTACCTTATCATTGTCCTTAGCAGAGGAAATGCTGGCCTGCAGTAATTGTAACAGCAAGAAGTCTGGTATGTCTTCATTCCCAGAGTTCATTCTGAAATATAAATCATCAAGAAAAAACATCATGATTTTTTATAAAAGCTAGTTTGCCATTTTACATGGTCGGCGATCTATTCCTCATCCAAGCTATTTGCACATTTTCACTGATGGGGTGAGGTATGAGGGAGGAACTGAAGAAAGAGTGTAAAAATACAAATATATTAGGAACATCCAACTTAGTACACTCATGCAGGGGTATGAACCCCGACCACATCATTGGCAGACAAGACGAAACTAACACCTTTGTTTGTGTGTCTACCAGTGTGGGTTAGTTCACCATTAATATGGTTGTTCT
Source organism: Timema californicum (assembly GCA_902141385.1). Taxonomy (NCBI): domain Eukaryota; kingdom Metazoa; phylum Arthropoda; class Insecta; order Phasmatodea; family Timematidae; genus Timema; species Timema californicum. The sequence goes on from CABFOW010001947.1 coordinate 73,405, forward strand.
CCAAGTTTATCATTTGAAATAGAGGCCAGATCATGGTTGTAACCATCAAACTTACCTGGATCAGGCTGCAATAAATTGTTGAGATTAGACAACAATGAAAACAAAAATATGTTTTAAAAACTGGCTTTCAGGCCAGTTAAGAGTTATAAGCTGGAGGTCGACTGTCTATTATTGATTGTACCACAGAATTTACTGTCAATATCTTTCTACCTCTTCTCGCCTGGGTCAGTTTCTTATTCAATCTATAATTTCCACCACCAGCTTACTAGGCCTGTCGTAGCTTCATACACCTTATAATCTAACTTAAGACTAAGACAGGCACAACATCCAGTCTCCAGCCGTTAATCCATCACTGTGAAAGGGTACACCTACATTTCACCAATGATATATTTTTCACCCATTTCGGGAATCGAACCCTCAGTAGAGACGCTACCAACTGAACTAAGGTGTCGGATTGACTGCACCGATACAGTAAAATTTTTAATAGGAACAGCCTTATCTGACAGAAATATTACTAAATCTACTCTCATTTAGTCACATAACAAGCAAGTCATGTGATCTGCAGCTGTCATTTTTGATAGATAGTATCAATACTTATAAACTAAAAATAAAATAGTGAAATGTTATCAATGTTGGCGACAAAGAAATATGCTTGTATTTTCTAAAAGTTCCTTTCTGCAAGAGAGTATCGCTTTACACTTGGACCAAGCGTAAAGAAAGAACTAAGACATTAATCCACATTTATAGTTAATCATGAACCTGTGGCGTAGTTCTAGCCTGTGTATGTCACCTACTTGTTGAGAGCCAGGGCATCGCTCAGGTTACCCAAGGACCAAGAAGCCTTTATACGAACACCCAGGGACTTGTCCCCAAGTCCTTGCAGGATGAATTCTGCTGTGTCCATTACAAAGTGAATGTCCTGAAACAAAGGAATCACATAATAGTTAAACCAGAAATATGAGCTAACTCTTGGATGGTGGAAGGGGGGAGGGAGGGAAGGAAACCCGAGTTAAGGTTTTATTAATTTATATGAGGTATTTAACATGCACTTTCTGAATCAACTAATTATATCAGCACATAAGAATTTCTATGAGTGAAAGGGCTTACAAATTTTGCCAGGAAAGGTATTTTCACATACTTTAACTAGGATTCTTTTACATGCCAAAATCGTCATGGGAATGACGGATTTACTTACCCTCGAAAGGAAGTTGTACTACAGATTTTTATAGCTCAAAAAAATCCGCCGATCTTGGGAAAAAAAATTAGTTTAAGAAACAACGCGATGGGATGGTAAATAAACAAATCTAATATTTAATAGGTAAGTTCTAATACTAAGAGTCAAAATTTTTACCGAAAATCAAAGGATTCTAAACTCAGAATTTAAAAATTTTATCCCAAAAATTTTGATTTTAATTAATTATTTTAATTTGATTCAACTTTAAGAAGAGATGGGTCAAAACCACTATTTTACAAATCCAACTCTGGTAAAAAAATTATTAACAAAAGAGGAAATAGAAGTGTAGTAGAAAATTTAAATAGTAGATAAATGGTATATATTTTTGCTGTAATGCAGTTCTTAGAGATGTTATGGTTCCAGTTTATCTCAATTTTGATTCCTCAAAAATTAAAATATATAGTTGTGTTCTATTATTTTTGTATGTGCAATCTCCCTCACACTAAAAATTTGTTATTTATGTACATGCTGTATTCCAAGCTAATAAAAACTCCATGGCATGGGCCCACAAGAGAGTGGCCCTGTCATCAGCAATGATAGTGCTAACATTTGCAGATAGAGGGTGTCATGTGCTCAGAAAAACAAACCCTCCAGCTGTTAATCTAAGTTTTCAAAACCAGAACCACTAATTATTTACTCAAGTAGTTCCTCAATTGTCCTCACTAGAATGTGTTTGACCCCGTTACCTACCCACCCGTCACAGAACAATCCTGAAAGCATCCGAGATTGAACCCGGGACATCTAAAACCGTAGAAAAAAAACCTAAAATTGGAAGTATTAAACAGGAACTCGCTACAGCCATGTTTGGTTGTACAAAATTATTATATATCAAAGGTCTTGGCGAGTATATTTCGTAAGTTACTTGAGTGAGATGTCAAAAAATACTGATGTTTTGTTTAGATACTAAAACTTTCATTTCCTATGTTTTGATATAACTCAATAAGGAAGACCTCTTTTCGCTTTATGAGGTAAGTGAATTATATTTGGAAGAAGGTACAGGGAAAGTGGATAGAAACATATATGAGGGGGACAAACACAATATGGCCTTTACAATGAAAAGAAGAACACAGTTCACACTTTACACTGCTGCCAATGGATAAAGAGGTAATGGTTGCCTCACCAATTCCCCGACCCAGGTTTCATTCTATTGGAACTCATTAGGGAGGAGTGTGAAACGCAACTTCCTAAAAGAGAAAACCATAAAACAAAAGGGGAGAGAAAGGAAAATGGTAAAGAAGGATAGGGCACATAGATAAGAACAGGTAAAAGGTATAACATAAAGGACAAACACGGGAAAAGGACATTGGATGCGAATGTATAATGATATAGGGAAAACCTCTTTTCGCTTCCAAATATAATACAATTTCCTATGTTTTGAGAGCTATGAATGGAGGTAACAAAATCGTGATACAAAGAATGATTATTGATTCTTTCAGTACTAGTAAGAATAGAGGAAACGAGTTTGACATCCAAAACATTTATACATTCGGTTAAGTGATAAATTAATGGCCTGGGTTCTGGACATTAAGTTTTTGTTATAATTATGTTGGAGCTGAGCCACCATTAAGCAATATTAAAGCTATAAAACAAATAGCAATTGCAATTTTTAAAAATAACTTTTTTTAAATCTCGAATTTCAAAATAATATTCTTAAGGATACAAAGGTCCCAGATCTAATTTTAAGATATTATTAAATATCAAATAGTCCCTCCATTTCCTTTGGTCTTATTTAAAAATATATCTTGAACAAATATAATAAATTTAGTTAAAAATCCAAAATGGTGTGATAATTATTTTGTTTTGCACAAAAAGTGTTTATACTTTAAAAAATGTGGGGGTGGATGACATACTTGGGTGCAAAACAGGATTTTTATTTTGACATAAGAAAAACAATTATTGAGTGGGGGGTTAAGGGGGAGGGGCTACTCTTCACTTGGCCCTACCCACCTTTTACACTTTTAAATATTTTTTTCTTACAAAACTATTCAGGTGCAAAATGGTATAAAACAGGACTTTTAAGATGGCATGAAAAAAATAATCCAACATTTTGATAGTGGGGGGGGGNGGGGGGGGGGGGGGGCTATTGGTACCCCTAAACATAGCAGTCATACAGTCTCTGGGGTTATGGTGCAAAATAGATGCAAAACGGTGGTTAATTTAAATTTAAATTTAAATTTTGATGGGGTGATCTAGTTATTTGTTTGATTCAGAAAGTGAAAGAACTTGGAAGATTTAGAGAAGGACAGAGGTATATTATACTATCTTTTGGGTGTGGAAAGGAGAGGAAGGGAGGAAAGGAAGTAGCTTGCCAAGGTCAACCATTTATGAGGGATCCGTGTGTCTGTTGTTGGCGAGCCAGACAGGGAGTTGAATATAAGAGGTGCTAGTGTCAAACTTAGAGAGAACATTTAATGAAAAGTAGCTTTTAAGAGGTTTCAAACATAGATAATATTTTGCAGTTTCAAATTTAGAGTACAAGTCTTACAAATCTTACCATATTAGTTTATAAAGCAATATATTTATAACCTAAAATTATTCTAAAGCATAGTTTTAAAATTTCCCGTTCCCATCCTGAATCCCGATAGTTTGACTCATTTCCCATTCTGTTATTAAATAAAAAAGTGGTTCTCGTCCTTCCAAAAACTAATTGTATATTTGAGTTTATGATATGGGCATGGATTTATTAAAAAAAAATACAACTATAAATATTTTTTGTTGTGTATAATAAATAAACATTCTCTTAACTAGGCCTATAATAACAAACACGAGTTTAGTAACTATTCTATTTTAAGATTTGTGAAGTCACTTGTGTGATGACGTCACCAAAGCGTCTTTGTCAGTTCCGGTTAACGTGATAGGGCAGTGTAAATGCGGTAATATAAATATCGTTAGTGCCGCCTGAAATCACATCCATTAATTCAAGATGGCCGGCTTCTTGACTCATATAGAAAAGCTGGGAAAGGAAAACTATGATACATGGAGACAACAAATGGAAGCAATTTTAATTAAGAACGACCACTGGGAATACGTTGATGGAACCAATCCTAGGCCTAAAGCGGCTGTAGGTGCTGACGTGGAATCAATTGCTGATACCGCTAGACACGCGGCCACGTGGGACAAAGCTGACCGTAAAGCTAAAGCTGATATTATTTTAGCTGTGAGTCCTACAGAACTTTGTCACATAAGACATTGTGAAACATCGCAAGACGTTTGGCAAAAACTAGAACTAGTTTACCAGTCTAGAGGGCCTGCAAGAAAAGCTACACTTTTGAAAAAACTCTTGTTCACAAAAATGCAAGAAGGAGAAAACATGGCGGATCATCTCACGAATTTTCTCAACACAGTTGACAAACTCAATGAAATGGATATTCGCATTTCTGAAGAATTATTAACCATCGTGTTATTATACAGTGTGCCAGATAGCTACGATAATTTTCGTTGTGCAATCGAAGCTAGAGATGAACTACCGGACACAGAGTCTTTGAAAGTAAAACTTCTAGAAGAATTCAGTGCAAGACAGGACAAGAAAGCAGACTTAAATGGTGCGGGCGCTTTCTATGTAAAATCTTCCATAGGGCGAAGTCTAAATAAAAACAAACCTCCGGATAAAAACTGTGTAGGCCTACCTACAAATCAAAATAATAAAGTTTTTCAGATCCAAGGTCAAAGTGGTGTGCAAAATCAAAATAGGAATTTTAAAGCATCAAAACGGTTATATAAGTGTAACTATTGTAAAAAATTGGGACACAAGGCAGCCGATTGCTGGACAAAAATGGCGAATGAAAAGCAAGTTTCGATGGCATCAGAGCAAACCCATGCAGCAGCAGAAGAGATCGTGACATTGACATCATCTTCAGTGAGCACTCTCTGTGCGAAGTTAACGAGAAGAGATGACGTGTGGTGTGTTGACAGTGGAGCAACAACACACATGTGCCGCGACAAGAATAGTTTTTTGGAACTCACGCCAACCATAAGTCAGAAGGTTAGGTTAGCGGATGACAGAACAACTGACATTGAAGGCATTGGAACTGCAGTAATGAATGTTTCAAATAAAAAGGGCCAATTTGTAAAAGTGAGGTTAGAAAACACTCTTTTTGTACCCACACTTAAGACAAATTTATTTTCAATTTCAAAAACTGTTGAAAAAGGGCGAAGCGTGTGTTTTAATGCAAATGATGCTGAAATTGTCGAAAATGGTGAAGTGTTGTTAACTGCTCGTAAACGTGGAAATTTGTATTTTATCGAACCTTACATGCAAAGTGAGAGTTCGACACATGTAGCTAACGTGAGTAAGGCAGGCAATCTTAGTGAACTTGAAAAGTGGCACAGAAGATATGGACATTTAAATGCGTATGACTTGCAGAAACTCGTTCAGAAAGACATGGTTAGCGGTATGGATTTTAAGAAATCAGAAACATTTTCAACATGTGAAACCTGTATCTTAGGAAAGCAAGTTGCTACGCCTTTTCCAAAAAGGTCTGAGTCGAAGAGTGAAAAATTACTTGAATTAGTGCACTCAGATGTTTGTGGCCCAATGAGAGTGAAATCTCATGGTGGTGCTTCTTATTTTGCAACGTTTATCGATGATAAATCTAACTGGGTAGAAGTTCATTTTCTAAAACATAAAAGTGACGTGAAAAAGGCTTTTGAAACATTCAAAGCATTAGCGGAAAACCGTCACGAAAGGAAAATCAAAACTTTGCGGACAGACAATGGCCTGGAGTACTGCGGAAAAGAGTTCACAGAAGAAATGCGCATCGCAGGGATAAGAAGAGAACATACCGTAGCAGAAACTCCAGAACAGAACGGCAAAGCTGAACGCATGAATCTCACGCTGGTGGGGATGGCAAGATGTATGCTGTTGGAGTCTGGCTTACCAACAAGTTTTTGGGCCGAAGCGATTGCCACAGCTGCTTACATCAGAAACAGATGTCCATCAAAACAGCTGGAAGAACAAACCCCTTATGAAATTTGGTTCGGGCTAAAACCAAAAATAGGACATTTCAAGACGTTTGGTTGCAAGGCATATATGCTGAATAAGGCCCCAAATAAAGGAAAGTTTGACCCAAGATCCAAGGCAGGTATTTTTGTGGGTTACTCTACTGAATCGAAAGCGTATCGAATTTGGGACCCAGAAAAACAAAAAATATTGAGAAGCCGAGATGTAAAATTTTTGGAAAATTTTGAAACTGTCAAAGTTTCGGATGAACAAAAGGAGTGTGCGAACTTTGAACCTTCTTACTTATATGTTGATAACAGTGTGAAAGACCCTATTTCTAATGCTGATGGACATGTAGATAAAGTTCAAGAAAGTGATCCCATTGATCCTGATAGGCCTATTGAAGTCAATGAGAATTACCTCAAATCAGAAAATTTAAGCAAAGACTGCACAGTGATTGAGAATAAGAGGGGGCCTGGTCGACCTAAATTGATTAAAACAGGAAAGCCGGGACGACCAGCAAAACATTTTAATCTGGTTACGCCAAAACCTGAAAGTGCGAGCTTGATGTATGAAGAGGCAGTAAATCCATCTGTACAAGAAGCCTTAGAAGGACCGTATGCAGCTGAGTGGCAGAAATCGATGGAAGCTGAGTTCAACGCTCTGACACACAGCAAGGCCTGGACATTGAAACCACGCCCAAAAGATAAAGCTGTCATTGGTTGTCGGTGGGTACTCAGAACAAAGTATGGGCCAGACGGTAACGTCGAACGCCGGAAAGCTCGGTTGGTAGCGAAGGGCTATAACCAACGCCCAGGGATTGATTTCCATGAAACATTTTCACCTGTTGCGAGACTTAGCTCAATAAGACTAGTTGCTGCCCTAGCAGCTGAGTTAGGCCTTACTTTGTATCAGCTTGATGTTGTAATGGCCTACATAAATGGAGATCTTGACGAACAGATCTATATGGAACAGGCGGACGGTTTCATTACCCCTGGAATGGAGCGTCTAGTTTGTTCACTCGAAAAGTCCATATATGGCCTAAAGCAGTCGGGCCGACAGTGGTTCAAAAAGTTGCACGAGAGACTAGAAATTTTTGGACTCAAACAATTAGATTGTGACAAGTGTGTGTACCACATGAATGATGGTTGTGTGACTCTTATCGTGGTTGTTTATGTAGATGATTTGATCATAGCTACAAACAGTAAAGAAGCCTACACAAGATTGAGAGACGATTTGTCTCAAAACTTCCAAATGAAAGACTTAGGAAAGCTGCACTACTGTCTTGGAATTGAATTCAAACAAGATGAAAATTCAAAGTTGGTCACTATGTCACAGAAATCGTACATAGAAGATGTTCTCAAAAAGTTCGGAATGCAAGACTGCAAACCGGTAAATACCCCATTAGATGGAAACAGCAAATTATCCAAAGCCATGGAGCCATCTACGGAGGAGGAGGCAGAGGAAATGAGCGAAGTTCCGTACCAGCAACTCATCGGTTCTCTGATGTACCTCGCAGTATCTACACGACCAGACATTGCGTATGCGGTGAGCTCTTTGAGCCAGTACAACCTAAACCCCGGAAAAGGACACTGGGTTGCGGCGAAGCGCGTCTTACGATACTTGAAAGGTACGAGCAACCATGGACTAGTCTACAAGAGATCTGGCGCTGAACTGATTGGATACGTGGATGCAGATTGGGGAGGAGCCCTTGATGACAGAAGATCATACACAGGCTACGCCTTTCAAGTGGCAGGCTCTGCCGTGACATGGGAGGCGAGAAAACAATCCACCGTGGCTCTTTCAAGCACTGAAGCAGAGTACATGGCTCTTACGGAAGCAGCAAAAGAGACAGTTTACTTACGAAACCTGTTAAAAGAAATCGGGTTCTTGAGTGTTAATGCAATACCAACTCTTGTTTATTGTGACAATCAAGGAGCAGAAAAGCTCATGCATAATCCTGTGTACCACTCTCGTACCAAACACATTGACATTCGGCATCACTATGTGCGTGAAGTTTTTGAACGAGGCGAAATCAATGTGAAATACATTCCAACAAACAAGATGGTAGCTGATGTGCTCACGAAAGGACTGTTCGGACCAAGCCATCATCAGTGCATACAAGGACTTGGCGTGATAGACATTAATAAAGTTAACACGTGTTTGAGAGGGGGTGTTGTGTATAATAAATAAACATTCTCTTAACTAGGCCTATAATAACAAACACGAGTTTAGTAACTATTCTATTTTAAGATTTGTGAAGTCACTTGTGTGATGACGTCACCAAAGCGTCTTTGTCAGTTCCGGCCTATATCTCGAGTGGCGAGCATCTGCTCTTTGTTCTTTAATAGTTTATTATTCTTTCATAAATAAAACTAACATTTTTAATACAAATATTGCTCTATGTTACTCAAATTTGAAAAGCTCAATGTTTCCATTGAACCTATTTAAAATAGACTCGAAATAAAAATTGCCCACTCGCACACTACTATTATTTACAATAATACAAAAGGTTTTTTCCCCCTTTAATTTATAAGGTTTCCAAGAGAGTGCCCTTACCTCTCGGAGTACTTGAAAGAGCACACATATTGCCAGAGCTCGGATGGCCGAAGATCGGACGTAGTTTTCTTCATCTTTGCTGCATCCAAACAGTATTGTGATTATGAGGATGTGCTTGTCATGCTGTACAGAACAAGGATACAAGTATTGTTATAATACATCAGCGACAGAACAAGGATACAAGTATTGTTATAATACATCAGCGACAGAACAAGGATACAAGTATTGTTATAATACATCAGCGACAGAACAAGGATACAAGTATTGTTATAATACATCAGCGACAGAACAAGGATACAAGTATTGTTATAATACATCAGCGACAGAACAAGGATACAAGTATTGTTATAATACATCAGCGACAGAACAAGGATACAAGTATTGTTATAATACATCAGCGACAGAACAAGGATACAAGTATTGTTATAATACATCAGCGACAGAACAAGGATACAAGTATTGTTATAATACATCAGCTACAGAACAAGGATACAAGTATTGTTATAATACATCAGCGACAGAACAAGGATACAAGTATTGTTATAATACATCAGCGACAGAACAAGGATACAAGTATTGTTATAATACATCAGCGACAGAACAAGGATACAAGTATTGTTATAATACATCAGCGACAGAACAAGGATACAAGTATTGTTATAATACATCAGCGACAGAACAAGGATACAAGTATTGTTATAATACATCAGCGACAGAACAAGGATACAAGTATTGTTATAATACATCAGCGACAGAACAAGGATACAAGTATTGTTATAATACATCAGCGACAGAACAAGGATACAAGTATTGTTATAATACATCAGCGACAGAACAAGGATACAAGTATTGTTATAATACATCAGCGACAGAACAAGGATACAAGTATTGTTATAATACATCAGCGACAGAACAAGGATACAAGTATTGTTATAATACATCAGCGACAGAACAAGGATACAAGTATTGTTATAATACATCAGCGACAGAACAAGGATACAAGTATTGTTATAATACATCAGCGACAGAACAAGGATACAAGTATTGTTATAATACATCAGCGACAGAACAAGGATACAAGTATTGTTATAATACATCAGCGACAAAACAAGGATACAAGTATTGTTATAATACATCAGCGACAAAACAAGGATACAAGTATTGTTATAATACATCAGCGACAGAACCACTTCATGACACACCTAGATGGTCTAATACCAAATATAAAGAGTAAGCAAAGCTTCGAAAATTAATTTTGTAACTTCATCAATAAAAAAAAGACATAAAATACACATTTAAGTTCAGTTTTTGTAATAAAGTATTGTTAAATACATCAACAATTATGTTCACCTGACAAAAAAATTCTGTGGCAATTGAATTGCATGTTGGGGTCACAGCTTTATTTATCAGCTTTTTATAAAATTTGTTAAGCATTTACATGCTCTAAAAAAAGTTTTACGATTCTGTCTGTACACCAGGCTAGAAATAATAACAGTTTGATTGAGTTTGCTCAAATTTTTATATGTTAAATATACATTTTCATACTTTGAGGGGATTTTTAATTTGGATTTTAACCCTAAAATTATGAGTATTTATTTGGTGATTTTTTTTAAAGAATTTGAATTTTTACCAACTACTTTAATTCAAATACTTTAAATTTAAATTAATTATCTTCATGTGCTCCAAACTTGATCTACTATAATATGATAAAGTATTTACAATTTTGTCATACTATTTATTTTATAAATATGAAACATTTTGAAAAAATACTCAAATTTTAGTTTGACTTTGGAAATAAATCATCCCCATTTATTTTAATATATGAAATAGTCTGAAAAAATATTAACCTATTTGACTTTGGAAATATCTAAAATATCTGTCTGCTTAATATAATTGAAAGACTTATCTTGACACACCATTACTAAATATATTTCAAGTGCACTGACCGGTAATAGCTGGAATGTCTCCTCCTCTAAGTTAGCCAGACAGTCGCAACCAACAGCTCTGAGGGCCGCATGATCTGGATTCTGAAGCATCCGGACTAACGGTCCGGATAGCACATGGGTCCAGAACTGTAACATCTCGTCCACCGACACCGCACTGGTCCCATCTGTAACGAATGTGTGTGTGTGTTAATATGTTGGCACCATCGGAACAAGCCATTTGATTTTGGAATAACACTTTTTACAATTTTTTAATAAGGAATGTAATAGTAGTTAAATGTTGTAGGAATTAATTAAATATACAAATAAATCAATTAAAAAGTTTTTTATAAAATGTTTTATAGTGAATATCAAGCAATCATTTAAAATTATTTTTAATGACTGATTGGTATTCACCATTTAGCATTTTATAACAAGCTTGTGTACATATAATTAATTTATAAACAATTTAAATAGGTTTTTTAATGCCAACAACAAAATAAGTTTAAAGTTAGGTCGAATTAATTATTTTATGAATCCAAATCTCAAATACAAACATTCAATTTACCTTCGAATCCTGACTCCTGAAACCAAATCTGAATCAAAATCTTGGAAAAAAAATATTAAAAATTCTTTTTCAAAAGTTTGATGTACTATATTTTCAAAAAGATTGTTTCTTTAGCCATTTCCTGGATATTTTAGAATTAAANAGGGTCGTATTAAAAAAAACAACTATATTCATTAATTAAAAATAAACTTAAGAAAATATGTAAACAATTATTATTTCACCCCCACCATATTTTAATGCCTTTTCACCTGAACAGTTTTCTGAAACAGCACATCAAGAGATGTATTTTTTAAAAGAGAATATCATTTTTTTTAAATTTGAGTCTACCAGCCATTTCCTGCTCCGCTCAACGACCCGCTAGCTCCCCTCACAGTTTCATGAGGGTTTGTTGCAACTGACGTCCCAAACTGGTTTTCGAATAGACATTCTGCATTGAGAATAATTTTAATGTTTTTGTTTGTTTTTTTACTCTAAAAATGCAATACATTTTATGTAGTATTATTATATATATTTGTGATAGTTTCAAACAAATATACCAAGTTTCACTAAGAAAACTAGTTTGATACTTGTGTGTTGGGGGTCTGGGATTCAATCCTCGGTCCCGGAACAGATTTATCTTAGTGCCAAACCCTTCCTTCACCTCTGACAAGACGTGTATTAATCTCAACTTGTAAATGTGGGGAATGCCAGGCCTCCACAGTGGTTCGGATTCCACGTTAAACTGTAGGTCCTCCATTTTATCTCACAATCACCCTACCATTGCACATTAGTGTGTGTATAAACCAAACGGGCAGTAAGACGCGGTGCTAATAATAATATTAATAATAATTTAATTAAAACAGTGCCCATGGGGAACAAAAAGCCACCACCCTCTAAAGTGAAGAAAATAAAGTTTTGGGGTAAAAACTCGAAAGAAAACTCCAAACAAATAAATGAAATAGCTATTCCTCGGTTAGTGTTAGAATTTAAATTCGATCTATATAGAATATGAAACATGTATTTAGATTAGCTAACAATATATACATCTTTACTCCTAATAATTTAATAATAATAATAATACAAATGTTTTCTCATTTATAGCTTTCCTTAGAAATATTAATAGTTTATTTCATACAACGTAGGAACTTGAACAATTAAATTCGTAAGAAAATGTTTTCATAGATCACAACACTAATAAATATTTTAAAGCAATATTTTATCAAACAATTATTCAATAGATCTGAATCGTTGGGTGCGCGAGGTAGGTTTCAGGATAATGTTTGGTTTGCTCATAGCTGGAAGTTATGGGTTCAAATCTCAGCCACCTGAACTGAGGGCTGTTCTTCCCTAAGTGTTGATCCACGCTTCCTTCACGCAAATGCGGATATGCTTACTATAAATATATATATTCCTTAGCTCTATTCCATTATTATAATATGTGTATAAAACAGATGGATAGTAGCAGGGCCGGATTAATAACAATAATTGGTTTGGTGTTAAATGTCTTATTTTGATATCATTTAAATTTTTATTGCGTGGGTAAGGAATGGGTCAAACTACTAGTTTTATTTATTTGTTGTATTTAACATGCGCTTTCTGAACCAACTGATTATACAAGCACACGAGAATTTCTATGAGTGAGATCAAAAGGGCCTAACCATGTTGCCGGGAAAGGTATTTTCACAAACCTTACAGGGTTATCTTACATACCACAATCGACATGGGACGGACGGCTTTACTTTCCCTCCAAAAGAAGTTATGCTATGAATTGTTATCACTCGAAAGAAACCTTTGACCCCGGCGGGGTTTGAATCCACGAACACAGGGTCTGGAGGCGAGCACTTTACTCTAAGACCAGTGAAGTTGACCAAACTGCTAGCATTATTATATGATTGAATGCTAAAGTATAAAGATAGCGCCACAAACACAAAACAAAATATTGTTCGAGAATATGAATAAAAATTTCAACTAAAATTATTAATGGCTGTATTTGTGAGCACGTAAAATACATGCAAGGCTCATTTAGTTCAGCCTACTGGCAACGGGGAGATCGAGGTTCAATTTGCAATCGGTCATTCTCGAGGTATTTTTTCTAAATGTTATCCTTTTATTTCTGTATGCAAGTGCAGGTACATTTCACCTACATTCTACCTTCATCACTCTTACCCTATTAGCGGGAGTAAATGTGTATAGCCCGAACGGCTAGTAAGGCTATGAGGTAAAATCTAAAGTTGAAGAACGCCGAGCATGGTCTACGGTGTTGTGCTCATTAAAGGAGCCAGGGAAAACCTTACTAAAATGCCAAATAACTATTTGTGGTAACTTGTAGGTTGTTGTTTTTAATCTGCATAATGTTCTTCTCATTAAAAAAAAACAACTTAACATGAATCAACACATTGAGGAGCTTTGAACGTAAAATCCCTACCCCTCTTTTGATTAGAAAATATGTCAAATAAATAATGTCAATAGATATATTGTGTTTGTTTATTTCTAAAACATTCTTAAATATTTTATTCCTATAAGTTCATTAGGTAAATAAATATATTTATGGTGATTTAAAAAAGTAAACTATAGATTAGGGCTAATGTTAAAGGGGGTTTAATTAGTGAAGAACAATTTTTAAATAACGGCTGTTTCCATAAGCTACTTTTTTTTTAAATAGTATATTAACTTACTGTTAACATTTATGACTAATTTCCCTTTTTAATATATTGTTTTGCAAACTTGGGTGCATTTTTATGTATTTGAAATATCAATTTTGTGTTGACAACTACAAATATGTTTTATGTTACATACTTTTTTTGTTTTTACAAATGTTGTTCATTTTTATTAATTTATTTTAAACAAATATTATTTAAGCAGAGTATTTTTTTTGCCACACCATTGTTCAAAACTCGATTTATTTATCTGACGATAACATAATAATTGTTGGGTGACCTGGCGGTCTAGGGGTAAGGTGTCAGACTTCTATGCTGGCGGTCGGGGTTCAATCCTCGGTCCTGGCAAAGATTTATCTGATTACCAAACCCTTCCTTCACCTCTGACAAGACATCTTGTGAATGTGAGGAATGCCAGGTCTCCACCGTGGTTCGGATTCCACGTTAAACTGTAGGCCCTACATTTCATCTCACAATCACCCTACCATTACACATTAGCGTAAGTGCGGATAACCCGAACGGGTAGTAAGACGCGGTGCTAATAATAATAATAATAATTGTTCAGATAACTAGACATTCTTGTGTGACTAAATAATATATTGTGTTTACTGGGGAGGGGGCTAGAGAAGAGACTTATTTCAAATAATGGTATAGGGTGAAATCATCTCACATGTATTATTTACTAGCAGGCTGATCCATTCTTTGTACTATATCAAACTATTCAAATTAGACCGTTCAACATCCGGCTGCTAACATTTATATAATTCCGCCTTGCACAATACCAAGCTAACTATGGCAATCCCAATTTAAAATTCCTGCTCAGCTTTCACTCATGGATTTGAAATCTTAACACTTGACTGATTCTCTATAGTAGTCCCCCTACCTTCTTCCCAAATTTCAATTTCCTACCAAAGTACACGCACAAAGCGTAGCAGATTTGAAACAAAATATAGTTTATGGGGGTTCTTCCTTAAGTTCATCCTAAAATTATAATTGGTTCTGAACTACTAATAAACATTATCATAGCTAAATTTCACTTGAAAAATTGATTTTTTTAATAATGATTTGAGTCTTGAATCTTTGAATCTAAATATCCTCTAGGATCAAGGGGTCCCATCCACACAGGTAATATTTTTGAATATATGATTGTGCTTCAAATGTTTGATTTGGCTTAAAAAAAATTCTGGCTTCTGTGATTAGAATTCCGGTTAGATGTACGGAGGGTAATTTATCCTGAATGGTTTTACACTCTTCCTCCACGTATTATTATTATTAGCACCGCGTCTTACTACCTGTTCGGGTTATATGCACTTACGCTAATGTGTAATGGTAGGGTGATTGTGAGATGAAATGGAGGACCTACAGTTTAACGTGGAATCCGAACCACGGTGGAGGCCTGGCATTCCCCACATTCACAAGATGTCTTGTCAGAGGTGAAGGAAGGGTTTGGTAATCAGATAAATCTGTGCCGGGACCGAGGATTGAGCCCCGGGCCCCAGTACAGAAGTCCGACACCTTACCCCTTGACCACCCTTCCTCCATGCAAATGCGGGTACACTCACTCTAATCAGCTTTCATAATCCATCACCACTAACATATTATCTTGATTATGAATATGCGTATAACCTGAACAAGTAGTAAGACACGTTGATAAAAAAATATCAATGTTAATATTAATTTTGTAAAAGAGAATGCACCTTGTTTCTTGTACTGGAGCCTCATGGAACTGCTGAGAGCCTCGAGAACACGCCCTGCATGTAGACGAACTGTACTGTCCGTGTTGACCAGGGTCTCATCTAACATGGCCAACACAGCCTTCAACTGTCCCACAACCACTGGTACAAAGTAGTTCATGGTTAACACTGTGAGTAGTTGTAGAGACTCCACCTGGACATGGACATCATAGGACTCACTGCTGGATTGAGTGCCTCGGACCCAGACAAGGTAATACACTAGCCCTACAGCCGCCAGGTTAAAATGGCTGCGCTATATTGGGATAACTTGAGTCTTTCAACACAAGTGCGTTATTTGAGAGGAAAGGAAGAGGAAGGGATTGCTGGTACTCCAACTATTGTTCTCGGACCATCAGCCCTTTAAAATGAACAATTTGAAAGCGAGTTGTCATCACTGTGAATTGCAATTAGTACTCCCCAGTACCAAGGACTCAACCTGGTGTAAGGAGCACAGCGAAACTACTGTAAGGATGAGTGTCTGGCGTATACCTTATCTGTGGCCTTGGATTAATTTAAAGAGAGCATATGAAATATTCCTGAAACCAAATATAGGTTTTAATATTTTTTAACAATAGTTTTATGCTGTGCTGTGCTGTGCTTAATTAACTTCATGCACTTTCTTAAGGAAATGTTTTATTTCACTAATGTTGTTATTACAACTCGCAATCCAATTACTTCTTTATAAGAAAAACCACCTTTCATGTACCATCTTCCAAATATAATACAATTCAATATCTTCAGATTTGTTCATGAATATTAATTTGTGATTTACATTACAGCTCAGAATGGCAGTAATTGAACATAAATTGGTATTCAATCTGTCAATATTTTTATTGGTTAAGCTCCATAGTAATTGTCAAAAGCAACATTTTGAATGGCAATAATAGAACATAAATGAGTAATTAATATGTCGATATTTATAATGCCTGACACATTAGTTCAGTCAATAGCGTGTCTGCCTACTAAACTAAAGTCCCTGGTTCAATTCCCAGCATGTAAAAAAAAAGAAATCACTGGGTAAATGTGGGTTTTCCCTTTCACAGTAATGAATCAACGGCCAGGAGCTGGTTGTTGTGTCTGTTTTAGATTTAAGTTAGTTTATAAGTCGTGTGCTGATATAACCAGTCGGTTCAGAAAGTGCACATCAATTACCTCAAATGAATAAAAATATATTATATTTTCTGGCCAAGCTCCATAATTATCTAAGGCAGAATTTTTTTTCTGGGATGATTAACAGTCGACAAAGTTTAATAAGATTCATAAACGCTTATTAATTGGTATCTTGTGATCAATCACTTATATATTGTTAAATTGTTCTCCAGATAGAATGTTTGGGTCAAGTAGTAATGTGATTTTGTTGTGTATGTTAAACCCACCTGAGCAGGAATTGGAACGCTCACACCCATGGTGCGTGTTGGTAGCTCTGTGCGCTGCACACCCATGTTGTCTAGACATACTTTCATCAGCCAGGACGACTCACCACTCTTGGAGGGGAAACAGTCCTCATACTTCACACCTCCGTCTGGAATACACATCAATAATTATAAATTGATTGCCTGCGTTGGTGGCTGTATGGTCTAAGGCATCACTCTCAAGTTAGAATAGATATTAATTGTGGAAAACATGACAAGAGAACTAGATTTAATCTTCTCCCTTTGATAAGATATATTTTTTACCCCCAAATCCAATTTTGTTCACATTTGTTTGGGTTATACATATGTTGGTGTGCTAAGGATGAGGAAGTTGAATCTTAGAGGAAGTGTTTTATATTTGCATGAAGGACTGTGGAAAACCATTTAGGAAAAACCACCATCATTACACTCAACCAGGATTCAAACCCCAAAAACCCTTTCCCCAACAGTCCAGTCTATTGTGAGAGTGACCATGCAACCATCTTGGTAGCTAGCTACCATCATCCTGATCACTTAAAAGAAATCGCTAACAGCCTTTATTAAACATACTAATGCTACTAGATAGGTGCTAATAATAATAATAATAATAATAACATTGCTGCCATTGGACAAAAAGGTAGTGGATGCCTCTTTAAGAAAATTTAGCGTTACCTCACACTCCTTCGACCTAGGTTTCATTCCATTAAAACTAATCAGGAGGTAATGGGAAACGGACAACACACCCTCCTAAAAGAGGAAACAAAAAAACACAAAAGAGAGAAAAAAGAAATGATTAAAGAATGATAGGAACCTGTAAAAGCTATGCATAAAGAACACAGAAAAAGGACAATGTATTTGAATATACTGAGTGCGGTAAAAGTAACACCCCTTACATATAATTTAGGTATGGTGCTCAAAATGCTGTCTATCATGTACAAGACAGGTATTAACCTTTTTAACCACACTTAAAACAAATTGTACGACATAAGTCTACAGTAATGGCAGTAAATTTGTCACGAATTGTGTCTTTCAATTCAGGAACTGTTCAGGGTTTATCTTTGTACACAATAACTTTAAGGACATCCCACAAAAAGAAGTCCGGTGATCATGCTGGCCACTCAAGTGGTACCGTCTGGATATCAACAAACCTTTGAAATCCCTGACCAACCTTTGTATAACACACAAATAAGAATGCGGTAGTGCACTGTCCTGTTGAAAGTACACACCAACCTCATTTTCGACCTTAGGCTAGAATTCTGTCTGTAGGACATGTGAGTAGTTTTTATGATTAACGTTACCATCAGAGAATATTGGCCCAACTAAGCCCGCGCAAGAAATTTCTGCCCAAACTGTTACTTCTTGTAGGTTCACACATTTTTTTCTAAGATAGCATATGGGTTAACTTCACTCCAGTACAGATAATTGTAGCTGTTGGTATGCCTGTTCAATTTAAAAGAATCTTCATCCAATCACTCTACAGAGTTGCCACCGATATCCTCAATTTCATTTCCTTGACTTTCCCTGGCCAAAATATAAAAAATCCCAGACTTTTCCACAAGCTGCTAGTAGAATAATAATACTAATAATAATTACAGTTAGTCAATTTAAGATAAACTACAAATAGTGAAAATGACCTCCTCCTGTCCCACGGTAGGAATGTGTATCGATATTAGACAATTTCTGCCAATACAGTGTTAATAGGAAAACCATACTCCAGGCGTTCCTATTCTATAGACATGGTACCATCACACACCTTATGACTCAATTTTATATTGATTTGTATTATCAAATAATCAATTAACATAGTACTATAGTATCCATGAATTACAATTTTTTAACAGATGTTATCACAGCTTTCTGAATTTTCATTCTGAATGTAAGAATGTCTTTCTCAGATGCCTTTACATTATTTAGGTGTTTCACTGTACTGAACCCAAGGTTAATGTGTTTTAGCTGAAGTAGATTTTCACAGCAATTAAGATCAAGAGCAACAAGTTTACTGCCACAGTTAGCAGCTTTAACAATGTAGCATGTCAACTAAGTGATATGACATCTACAAGCCGTAATCTGCACAAAATACTAAATTGACATAACGAAATCCAAAGAAAAGAAGTAAAACTGGTATATTCTGCAAAAATATAATTTGTATTCTACTTACATATAGTGGATGTTCCCGGATACAATCACCATGCTTCAATACAGTATGCTGCCAGCATGGCGGAAGCTAAGGCGTGGCAGTTTCAAACAGACGTCTAAACCCTTGAACTCCAAGTTGAAGAAAGGCCCATCTGATGTTGGTTCAATGTCGTGAACCCGAGTGCTGCTGCCTTAGAGGACTTCCTGGTCAACTCTTTATCCACTGTTCCAATCTCCCCTCCCCCCCTCTTTTTTCCTTTTTCTTATTTACATGCCCATATTTGGTTCTGTTTAGAGTCAGATAAGGGTGTATATAACGGGTGACCCATAGGTTCATTCGTCTGTAGTTTATCATTAGATATCCTCGAAGGAAGAACCTCTGCTCTAGTACCTGAAGATGATACTGCTGGCCGTGATGGTTGGGTAGTGGGTCTCACCGCCTCGATGCCGAGGGAATATTGTTTGATGATCCAAGTCCTTCAGACTTGTTGATTTAGTCCATATGGCTATGTTTTCTTTCAATGTCCTTAGGAGCTTACCTTAAGCTTCCTTTTCTCCACGAGTTCATTATTCCGTTTTAAGTCCTTACGACTTCACAATATCTCATGACGCCGTGAACGTCATGCTCACTTGTTCAAATTTTGTATGGCTACAAGCAGGTTGTCTTAACACCTTTATTTGAGGACCTAGTTAGGTCAGTATGTCACAGCATTCTTGTTGGCTTCCCTCTTTCTGTGTTACTATTTTGGGTGCACAAAGTACGGAACACGGCTAGTGTTATATAGTGGCCTGCACAGATAGTATTTTCATTTGCCCCTTGTTGGCACCTCATTGGTCCAAGTATTTGAGGTTAGTGTGTACTAGGTTTGATGTATACCCCAGGGAGTGGGTAATGGTATAAATGTACTATTGAGTGCTCTGGCAGTCCCCACTGGGAAAGGACCAGCCATAGTACAATTTTGTGTGGAGACCTGATTGTTAGCCATCTTCTAATGTAATTGACTTACGGTCATCTTACCATTTATTATCTAGGATGTCGTTCCTTTTTTCAAGTCAAGCTAGGTAGCTTGGCTGACATTTAACTTAGTAACTCTAAAACTATAGGATTTGCTGTTATATCTTTACAAGTTACTAACTCTCCATGTTTTCTTTTTAGACCCTTCTGGTAGAAGTCTGGCGCTAGCCCAGCTGTTTTGGAATCCTATATCCTCTATCTACTTTACTTCCATTTGACTGTTACGTGTCATCTTGGACACGTTATTCTTCTGTGCTATGGGTAGTTCCTATACTTTTGGAGTTGTTAAACCCTATCATAGCAATTGTAACCCCATATCACCTTTTTATGTTATTGGTATAGTAAATCTATTTTTTGTAACCTATTCAGTTCTTTTACACTTATGAAATATTTCCCCGTCTCTACCCTGTTATACATTTATCTTGTAATAGTTATCATTCCCTTCTCTACATATTAGAGTGTAGAGGAGGAAATGGTGCAACAACATGGCTCATAAGACTTCTTAAAAGGTCATGGAGCTCACTGTACAAGTAAGGAATAAAGGGCCTTGCAGACTGAAATTTTCGTAGGAATTGTTCACATTCTCCAGTGAAAGTCTTAAAAAATAGAGTTTACATTTGAGAAATTGGTCATCAGTGTGCTAATGACACTTTCAGTCGGTTTGGTATGAGGCAATTTAGAGGTATGTAAGAATTTGTTTATGTTATCAACTACAATTAAACCTCGTTCTAAGCAAGTTACATTTTCAACCTGGCATAGCCCCAACCGAATCAGGTTTCAAAAATAAGAAGTTACAGTACATAGTATACCATCTTACCTCAAAATAATTGATTTCTTATCAAAGAAACCGCGAAGAAAATAATCTGCAATTTATTGGAATTCACTAAAACACTTTCCCTGACTTTTCCTGACCATAATTGCATTTCCCTGACTTTCTGTGACCAATTATAATTTCCCTGACTTTACAGGTCAGTGGCAACCCTGCTCTATCCTCATTGGGAAGTTTTCATCCTCACATAATTAGTCCAAAAATTTTTCATAAAATTGTACCCTCCAATATGAGTCTCTATCATGCAAGGACTGTAACACAAGAAGTATGTATGACTTCATAGGCATCTGTTTAAACACCCTGCGAACACTTCTATTACTGACGTCTAGCTCTTGTGAGAGAGGTCTATTAGATTTCAGCGGATCGTGCTCCAATAATTCTCGTGATTCAGCAGCCTTTTCTTCACTTGTTGCTGAATGTGGTCTTCCACACAAACTTCATATAGTTTTAAATTTTATGATAAGACTTGTTATGTTATGATTCTACACTTGTCGTGTAACAAATTCTTCTGCTGACAAACGAGAGGTCGCAGCTCCAGTGTTTTTATAATAAAGCTGAACTTTTCACATTCAATGTTCCTTTGTTAGCCAACGGGCCATTTTATATCAGGAAACCTCGAAGGTTGACCTTACAGTTCAATCAAAAGCATCAGTCTACTCTCCTGACCTGATGAAGCTGTCTGTGACAGTGAAAGCTTGTACTTAACAATGTGTTTAAGTGTTTTTTAGTGTTATTTAAACAATTTCTACTCCAGTATCACCTAGGTAAGTGTGCTGGCTATCCCTCCTAATTTAAACCACAATTAGGATTAGAAAAATTCATCCATAAAAAAAGGGCGCTATGTCTGCCACTACCTGTATAATATATACCTCTTTTAGGAAAACCTCTTTTCACTTTTGGAAGTATTTTGTATATGTATTTGTAAGATGGTACAGTAAATATGGATAAAACATATATAACAAAATTTACCTCAAAAAGCAAAAAGAGGTTTTCCTTAAAGATATATATTTTCTAATCCAATATCCTTTTACTGTTATGTGGTATAGAGCACTAAGCTAAATCATGGTTTAAATTAGGAAGGATAGCCAGTACACTCACCTAGGTGATACTGGAGTAGAAATTGTTTAGATATAACACTAAAAAACACATAATCATCCTTTTACTGTGTTTGCCCTTTATGTTTACATTTTACATGTTCCTATCAAAGTAATCTGACTTTTGTTACTAATTCTTTTGGTTTTCTTTTGTGCTATTTTGGTTTCCTCTTTTAGGAAGTTGTATTGCTTGATTCCCATTACCTACTGGTGAGCTCTGATAGGATGAAACCTAGGTTGGGGGATTGGGTGGTAACAATAGATTTTCAAAAAGTGAAAAGAGGTTTTCCTCAGAGATATATGACGAGGTAATAAAGTATAGTTACTTGTATTTATTATACATGTGCCTTTCATCTTATTTAAATTAAATGTCTCACTCCCTCAGGAATCATAGCTCTAAATCAATAAATCATCATCATTATGAACAGCCTCCAGCATCTTCTTTGGTATCTCCTCCATTCTCCTCACATGACCTTACTACCTTAGTCATGTGTCCTCTATCCTGTCCTGTAATGGCTCCTCCTGATCTAGTCCTCTCACCCTTCCTATCCATTACTGTCACTCAATAGTATTTCTCAAAAATTTAGATATAAAACCAAACTCTATGTGGATCTTATAAATATGTTTATTGTGATAAAATTTAAGAAAAAATTATATTTATAATATTCTTTTTAAATATTTTAGTATTATTTCTACTAATTTAAAATATATTTATTTTTAAACCATCGAACACATTAGCTCAGTCAGTAGCAAGACTGCCTACTGAGCTAAGGGTCCCAGCTTCGATTCCCGGCATGGCCGAAAAATTGCTACGACAGGCCTAGTAAGCCGGTAGTGGAAAATATATGGCTTGAATAAAAAAAGTGACTCGGGCCCCAGGCTGTAAATAGTAATGGCGAATGGGTGTAAAAATGTATTTTATACTGAAAATAGGATGTATCCTGAATGATTACCAGCATCTTCGCAAATACTGCTTGAGCTCCCACAAGCTTCAGAAGTCGGGAGGCTCACGTGGTCCCCATCTTCTGTGGAGATTCTTGGTTCAATAGGTTTTAAAATGACACGGAGAATTTCTGGTGTGGACGGTTCAAAGGCGACCACAGATCCCAAAACAGTCAAACTCGAAACTTGAACTTTGGAATCTAAAAAATAATAGAGTAATTTTATTTATTTAAACTGTGGTAACACTGTAAAGTCAAGTAATGTGTTCAAGCAGGCAAAGGTTGGGTTGAATAGATTATCTTAAAAATCCAAAGACAAATCCTAATTTTAACTATGAATCTAAAATTTGAATATTGGATCAAATTATGGACATAGTAAAAAAGAAAAATCGTAATTAAAGGTTTTTTTTTGCTATAATGCATTCATTATAACATTCATATATTTAGTTAAATGTATTATATTTGGAATAAGGTACAGGAAAAGTGGATAGAAACATATAAAAGGGGTACAAACACAATATGGCCTTTACAATGAAAAGAAGAATACAGTTCACACTTTACACTGACTGCCAATGGACAAAGAAGGTAATGGATGTCTCGTAAAGAAAATTGATCGTCACCGCCCAATCCCCCGACCTAGGTTTCATTCTATCTTTAAGAGACATCCATTACCTCTTTGTCCATTGGCAGCAGTGTAAAGTGTGAACTGTGTTCTTGTTTTCATTGTAAAGGCCATATTGTGTTTGTCCCCCCCTTTTATATGTTTCTATCAACCTTTCCTCTACCTTCTTACAAATATAATGCAATTGCCTCATAAAGCGAAGAGAGGTTTTCCTTATTGAGTTATATCATTTAGTTAAATGTGAAATTAATTGTCTGAAGTCTGGTGGTAAAGTTTATCCTATAATTATGTTGGGGCTGAACCACCAATAAGCAGTATTAAAGCTCTAAAACAAACTCCAATTCAAAATTATAAAATAAGCTGCAATGGTGGTTTATGGTCTGAAGCGTCCCTCTCGAATCCAAGTTGGGTTTACTGAAGCTTGTTTTTCTTAAATAGTATCCCCTTTCCTTTCACACAAATTGGGATACATTTCTTCTAAAATTCTTCCTCATCCCTAATCCAATATCGTAATTAATGTATGCATAAACCACGAAAGGGTACCAAGATGTGGCAGAAAGAATAATTAAAAGAAGTAAGTAAAGAAGTATGTAAAAAAATTTGAACTTTACATTATCCCAAATGGTCAAATATTTAATATTCTTAAGGACTTGAGGGTTTGAGGAGTCCATTTCTACTTGTTGTCTTTCAGTGCTAATTGAATGTGCTTTAACGTGTTAATAAAACTAACCAAATATTAATCTTTGACAGTTGTTAAACTTGATATTATATTTGGAAGATGATACATGAAAGGTGGAGAGAAACATTTAAAAGAAACGAACACCATATAGCTTTTACAAAGAAAAGAACAAACTTTACACTGCTTCCACTGGGAAAAAAAGGTATGGTAGCCTCTTTACCCAATGGCAGCAGTGGAAATAATGAACTGTGTTCTTCTTTTCTTTGTAAAAGCCATATTGTGTTTGTTCCTTTTTATGTTTTTATCAACCTTTTTTATACCTTCTTCCAAATATAATACAATTACCCCATAAAGCGAAAAGAGGTTTTTAAAGTGTTGGTAACCTTTATGTGTGATGAACCTGCACACGATGCTGACAACTCTAGTGACGAGTCCTGGGGCGAGGCGGTGATATGGAGTATTCTGCACCAGAGCTGCGAGGCACCTCAGGAGCTGAGTTAGGACAGACAATGAGTTCTCGGCTATTACCGCAAGACAGAGAGAGCGATGTAGCTCCCGCACCATGTTTCCAACTGTCACTGACCAAGGAGTGAAGGCAGTCATGTTCCTCTCACTGAGACAAACACACAACAGCTGTCATTAAAAGAAGTGAAGGAGGTAATATTACTCTCAATGAGACAAACACACACAACAGCTGTCATTAGAAGAAGTGAAGGAGGTAATATTACTCTCAATGAGACAAACACACACAACAGCTGTCATTAGAAGAAGTGAAGGAGGTAATGTTACTCTCAATGAGACAAACACACACAACAGCTGTCATTAGAAGAAGTGAAGGAGGTAATGTTACTCTCAATGAGACAAACACACACAACAGCTGTCATTAGAAGAAGTGAAGGAGGTAATGTTACTCAATGAGACAAACACAAAACAGCTGTCATTAGAAGAAGTGAAGGAGGTAATATTACTCTCAATGAGACAAACACACACAACAGCTGTCATTAAAAGGAGTAAAGGAGCTCATGTTCCTTTCAATGAGACAGGTACAAAATAGCTATCTTATTCCTGATGTTTAGTGACAAGTGTTAGTGTCTAGATTAAGATTCATAACCTTTACAGTTTAAATAATTTTCTATCCATCCAATTTCACATTAAAAATGTATTTATTTATTTTCTAACTGTACTGTAATCTATTTGCAAACATAAAATTGAAATATTAAAAAGTTTAAATCATAAAAAGAAAATACTTAAACAAAATGGCAATGTTGGATTTGTGGAAGACCACAAGAACCAAAGTTAAACTTTATAAAAAGATAGGGAGTTGAACCAGAATTAGAATTGATAACCAAAGTTAGCCGCTATCTTTAAGGAAATAGGACCAGAACACAAACCCTAAAAATAAACTGATAGAATACTAGGAAAATGGTAGAGCACAAATAAAAGTAAAAACACTAACACATATTTACACACACATCAATATTTCGATGCTATTATAACATTTTCCTCAGGAAGTAGTAGTAGTAGACTCTGTTAGTGTTTTTACTTTTACTTTTTACTTTTATTTGTGCTCTACCATTTTCCTAATATTCTATCATTTTATTTATTACCAATTGTTTTTACTCCATGCACTTTATTTCATACATATAAATCCTAAAAATAAAATTTCTTAAGCACCAGAATCAGAATTGGAATCAATATCAATTGTCATGTTCATAAAGGTTTTTATTGGTTCTAAAATGTTCAAAATTTGTATCATTAAGTTTTAAGCCTTTTTTTTTTAACTTAGTTTTATTTTGAAAAAACTAGATTCCTCCTTTTCTCTGGATTTTTTTTGTAAGGTTATGTATGATGTATTTAAAATAACTAGAACCTAATTAAGAACTGAAAAGAGCATGAACTTTTATTTTACTCTCACCAGAACCAGTATCAGAACTTTTAAAATGTTTGATTGAAGAACTGTAACAAGAACCAGAAAACATATATATTTGGTTTTGACGCCTTCGTAAAAAAACCTATCTTAGTAATGGTCACAGTAAAAAAAAATCTAAATATTGTTGTTTAGTTTAAACAGGAAATTTCCCTCTCTGGGATTTGAAAGCCAAGAATTGAGGTACCAAAACTTGTTATATAGGTTCTCGATATTCTTGATATCAGTAAGAGTATACAAAGATCTGGAAAAAAAACCTGCTTTTATAATTACAAAGCTTCACCAACCAATATATCGGTAGCTAAGAGACTCAATTTATGTTCAATTATATCCAATTCTAGTTTTTGTATACAATACAAAGAAAAAAATCTGAAGTAATAATTAAATTGCATGTTGTGATAGTAAATGGATTTATCAGGTTAGAATGAAATATTATATACAATTGAACAATAAAACATTAGCTAATTGATTTTAATTTATAGGTCATGTGAGGGGAATTGAGGAGACGGGGTCATGGTGGAGGAGGAGAGATGGTGGGAAGAAAGGATACGGTGGAGAGGCTGATGTTCCAAACAGACCCAGCCAGTGGCTGGAGGCTGTTCATGGTGATGATGATGATGATGATGATGTGATAAAAATATCCACAATAATATATTTAGTCATGCATTCAACAATAATTAACAAAAAATATTCAAACTTTGATTAGACTTCTAAAAATTTGATTCAGGTTCACTTTTCAACTGAAAATTTGGACTTGGTCCTCTCTAGTAATTTTAATATATTTTTGAACGTGAGCGTACCTGTCTTCAGCTTGGGACAAGTATAGTCTGGAACCCAGGAGCATGTTGATAAGAACACTGCTGACAGCCATTCTCCCTTTGGGTGACGGGTCCTTGAGAAGACACGTGATTAACGTGCGGGTGTGCGGTGGGTGTGGACCATCAGGCAGGAGACTCGGCCAATACCCGAACAAAACCTTCTTGTCACACGCCTGCGTCCGGCATGTTCAACAAACCACAAGGGAACATGTATTACTTCATCTAAGTTTTTTTAGCACCGTGTCTTACTATCTGTTCGGGTTATACACTAATGTGTTGGGGATTAGTAAGGTTGAATTTAGAGGAAGTGTACCTACATTTGCGTGGAGGGAGAGTGGAAAACTATTTAGGAAAAAGATCCTCAGTACACTCGGCCGGGACCAAACACCCTGATATCTCCCCATCTTTGGCAGTCTAGTCTAGTGCGAGAGTAGCGCCTTAGACCATGTAGCCACCTAAGCTGATTTCATCTTTGTACACACACACGCGCGCACACACACACGCACACACGCACACACACACAAACACACACACACACACACAGAGTCAACTCTGGTTATAATGAACCTCTATAGACTCTGATATATTTCCGAAGTTCAATAAAACCGATTTAAAAAAATGTGAAAGTAGTGGGTTAGTGACAAACAAAATAAGACTTCAAATACAATCGCTCTTTATTGAAATATATTAATTAATCTTGATAAAAGAATCGGTTTTATGCTGCTGTTTACTGTATACTATTTTAGTTAATATTTCTTCCAGATCCTTCTCTAGAGTCTGTGCGTTTTCCACACTTGACTTTACACTATCAAGCATTCAAAAAACTAAATTGAGTATAAAAGTCTAATTCCTTGAGTTTCGTATACCCTCTCGAAGAAAGGGATTAGTTTACCAAATGGCCCCAAGCTTTCATTCACTGTATTGTAACTCCTGAGGTATTAATACAACTTAGAAGACTGTCTTTCTTTACTTGACGCAAAACAAAAGTATTAAAACTTAAGTCAGGTCAAGGAGTGCAGTGACTGTTTAAGCTCAGTCCTCCCCCCTACATTCCATACTTTTAGTCAAGCTTTGTGCTACATAAACAAGAACTGAGTAAAGAATTGGTGTTTTTAAGTTTAAACAACCAAAAAGTTATGTTTTTAAAGAATTATGATGTTAGAATAACATTTATTATTAAAAGTTTCAATTTTTCTTTTCCCTAAGAGTTGAGGGTTCATTATTAACAATTCTTTTTAACACACATTGAAATGTATGTGGGTTGGGACCAATGGATTAGTTTCACTGTAGCCGAATGTCCACTACAATCGAGTTAACTAAAACCGGAATTGACTGTATATCTATCTATGAAATAAGTACCAAGTCACCTGAGGCTATATTTTTGATCCTGTTCTGCTCACTTTCGAATATTCTACCACTCATATATTGTGATGGACAAAAGCAACACTATACAATTAAGTAAATATGAAAGGCAAAGCTTGGGGGATGAATGTGTGTAATTATGGAAATGAACTGTATTTGAATCATAATTGAATTAATTGAAAAATTACAGCTGGACAAAAGAATTGAACCCGGGACCTTTGGCTTAGCGCACCAATGCTATATCATGCAGCTGGACGCGAGAATTGAACCCGGGACCTTTGTCTTAGCGCACCAATGCTATATCATGAAGCTGGACGCGAGAATTGAACCCGGGACCTTTGTCTTAGCGCACCAATGCTATATCATGCAGCTGGACGCGAGAATTGAACCCGGGACCTTTGTCTTAGCACACCAATGCTGTACAATTGTATTTTCCCATCTTGATTCACTTGGAATGTACAATATATTGGTACTATTGGCCCCATAAAGGCTCAACCGAGCTGGTGGTGGTTGCGATAGCTCTCAGTAGCTGATGATATTCACACATCCGTCACAGACTTATGCTAGGCGCAGACAGAAAATTTTTAATTGTTCGACTGTTTGGTCGTTCATCAAATGCCCACAGACTCATATGGGAGTCTGCATACGATCGATATGATTGCAACTCGACAAAACCGCCAAAAGTCCGCCGATAAGGTTTTATGATTAAACTCTTGAACAAATAATGTCAGACAGTACTATATCCATGACTTTGTATTGGCATGCACATACTAGCGCGTAAACAGTCGCGGGTCGACCTGTTCAGTCGGTGGTTGATAGTTGCACAGTAGAGTCACTTCCAGTTTACAGTGTTATAACGGGAGTAATCCAAAGATGAAACCAAAAACTTTATTCAAGTAATAGAGATATAGCTGTACCAATCAATGAGAAAACTTAACTCAATAAATTCATTCGATAGTAAATAAAATAAGTTTGTCTGGATAATGTTACAGGTCTGAATGTAGCATGTATATTTTTAGATATAATATTTTATTAAATATAATTTGACAAACATTAATCTATTTTTCAGAAAGATGCCTGTGCAAAGGTGTGTTTGTTTCCAGTACCTATTGATTATGTCATGGACGTTCACTTCACAGGCATGAACATGAAACCTGATTCCCTTATATTATGCGCCCTATTCTCTCCAACTTTATTTCATTTTTTAACATTCCCATATTGTTATAAGTTTATCTTTTCAAATAATTATAAAATACTACTGGTGTAAGGGAGCCTTGGTTCGAAACTGGGTGACAACAAAGAATAAATCTACTATTTATTGGTTTGTCTTACTTGTTGATGGATATTTGTGTGCCTTTTTGTTAAACATTTTGAAGCTCGACAATCAAGTGATAGTATGCACGGGTCTGTGACTGAACTATTTAGTGGTGGTGAAATTGCAAAACTTACATGCCACTACTAAACTGTTTAGTTGGAGCAACAATTGTATGTATGTGCGTAGTCTTAGCCTTAAAATATGAGTGAAGAATGACACTGAAAAAGGGACCCTCCCTAGATAGCTCAGTGGTAGAGCAATGGCACCCTAAGCCAAAGACCAAAGGTCCCCAGTTAGATTCTGGTGTCCAGTACTGGGATTCCGGATCTTTTAGCACTATCGTTCGTGGGGTTGAGAGACAATTGTCTCTATGCAAGCCAAGCGCGATTCCGGATCTGTGGTTGAGCGAGTTTCTGAATGATAAATATCTTTCACCAACAAGAAATGTAGCAAGGGTTCTGTTAGCTCGCGGTATGGATTAAAATATATCTTTACGACGGTAAGTAAAAGTTTGCACGTCATATTATTAATGTTATATTTGTGTTATTTATGACTGTAGAGAGTATAATATAACACTTGTATGTATTAATAAAAATAGTTTCTTTCTATTTATACTAAATATAAAACCAAGCAACGCTGATATTAATATAAAATGTGATAATCTAAGTGTTATGAAGAGGTTATGTGCTACATTGGTTTCAGTAACTACACAATTATTATATTCTTTTTCTACCACAATGTGCATTAAATGACTAAAAAAATTAACCCAAACCTATAATAACAAATAATAACATCTATAAGAGCAACCAAATATAATCCAATTATGTTTTAAGCTAAGAAATTAAACAGAAACATTCCGTTTAAAATATTTATATTAAGTTTAATAAATCATGTTTTTATACAATAATGTTAAGTTAAAACACCAAATATTTGACATTCTTTTTAAGGTATGAATAATGTAAGCAAGTTTGGCAAATGAAAAGCGTTTAAAAGGTATCTAACTTTTATAAAATACGATACATAGCGCCCAAATCTATAATATTTAAGGTAATCTATTATTATAA